>JAAAKG020135961.1:0-13362 GCA_010014905.2 Druon quercuslanigerum | reverse complement strand
ACTCCCCTCCCTACCGAGTGAGTCACGCCTACCCCGAAAGGGAAACGGCTTAATGGTGTAATAATAATAATAATTTACATTTCTATTTTAAATGTTTTGAATAAAATTCAAAAGAGTAAATACTTTGGTTAACAGATTAAGATTGATTACTTCCAATTAAAAAATATCCAGCTTTAAAAGCTTGAATTTCTTAATTATGATGACCTGGGAAAATGTAAATCAGGATCTTTTTATGTTGCATTTTAGCCACCACCCTCAACTTTCATCCTATTTGAAATGTCTGAGACTAATAAAAGGAATTAAATAAATGTCGAGATGATTATCAAAGAAAGAAAAGTGAGTACACATGGTATTAGAGAGTGGTCAGGATTCGGGATCATTCGGTAGTGAAATCGGGTTAACTATTGGTAAAGGCACGAGATCTCGAGTTTTAGTGGGCTTTCGTCTCGCTCTACCCGCGATTCGTCTCGCCATTCCTTTTTCTATGTCTGTCTCGATTGGCAGGTAGGACGAATCTCACGTACCTAACGCAATTATCTGCTGAGAGCGTTGATTTAGATTTTAGAAGGAATATTTATGTGTAGAACTAGGGCTAAGGTCAACTGTGACCCTTGGCCTCTGAGTAACAATGCTACAGAGAAGGATCTCATTTCAGATTTAGATTAAGAGTTTTAGGCTGTCGCTTCCTCTTTGGCGATTACTTAACCCCTCACCCTGACCCGCCTAGTGCTGAAGCTAAAGCCAAGCTAAACCAACCTAGTCGTACTTAAAGTCCAATAGGCAGGAACTTCTCGGACACGTGCTGCGAGGGTGCCACGCGCGGCTCGTATTTCCTCATTAGCATTGGGATACTCACCATCCTGATTCCAGCCGCCTGGGAAAGTTTGTGTCGAATTAGTGTTAAAACTTACTGTCACACTACCTTCTCTTTTCTCTTGGGAAAAAATCTCTTCGTTTATATTTTCCATAATAATTTTATTAGATTTCTTTTAGTTTATAAAAATTCTCTTATCACTCTAAATTCCGAAAATTGTTTAGAAATTTAATTTTGTATGATTTAGGATGGAACCAAGACTTCAGGATTGTCTGAATTCTTCGTTTCTTTGTGGAGAAAAATTGGAAAGATACAGAATTATAGCAATGCTTGTGGTTAGTCGATACTAAAAAATAATGCCCTCTTGACAAATATAATAAGACGTTAGGATTGTGGACTGGAAGAAATAATAAGCCTGTTTTCGTTTTTGAAGCAGAAGAGGAAAGGAGGTTGTCAGTTCTTCCGATGATCCGGTTTTGGTCCATTTGCTCGGACGGAGGCTTTGTAACTGATATCCTCGGCACTCCACCTTTGCCCAACCGTTTTATCGTTTCCTATTCTAGTGGCATCGTATCATGCTAAGTCCGAGTCACGGTTACGCCCATAATTCACTCGAAAGGACTATTGTCCAGCCAAATCCTAACAGCCGTGCAGAGCTGCTGGATTCACTTTACATAGCTTCCAATGGTCCGAAGTTAAAAGGTCGACCTCAGCCAGGCGCGAGCCACTCGGCTTTCAACAACGTTTCAACACCGATCATTGTTGTCAAGGATTTTCCCCTCTCAATTCCCGCCAACAATGCGAAGCTAAAAGGAGCAACACGATTTCGGTCTATTAGAGTTGCATCAAACACACAAAAGAAGGAGCTATAGTCTATACAATGCAAGAAAGGTAAACTTAAACCAACAACTCACAACACCACTATGATCACCCAAACAGAGAAAGAAAACACTTCAAAAAGTGCAATTTTTCATTCCTAATTGAGAGGCGAATGAAAAACGACAAGAGGATATCAGAAAAAAAGTAGATGGAGGAGAGTATTCGAGGAATTGTGGGGATGTGGTTGATCATTGAATAATTTAAGAAGCCATTTGTTTCTTTCTGAGAATTCATTAACGGGAGAAGCAGAAATAGAATTGTTGTAGAAAGTAGCACTCTTGGAAATTGACTAATTTAATAGTAATAATATATACTTTAGCTAGAGGGATTAAATTCTCTTTATTTTCAAATCTAATTCAATACGCGGTTTTGCAGATTTTGAGCAATTTGACACGAGCTTTTTCCTTGCTAAGTTTTACTCTCCTTTAGAGTTAAGATATACTCAAAGTGATATCTGAATCACCGGAACCTCGGTAAATTTACTGAGAATTTTTTCCAAGGTTTTACAAAGTTTCTCGAAAACGGTTTTCATTTTTGTAATAAACTGAGATTATTATTAAATACACAGATTCAGTTTAGGCTAATTTTAATTTGAAAATATACATTTTTTATCTGAAATTTAGTGAACGTTAAACGTTCCTTAGAAAGCATCTGATTTGTTCTAATACTTTACTTGAGGAATATTTTTGTTGTTTTTTTTTTAAATTGTTAGAAACAAATAATCTATTTTGGAATTATTCCATCTAACGATCCTTTTGAAAAAAACATGTGTTTTTTTCAGTATAGCATTGCAACAAATGAGCCGCTGTCTTAAGACATGATTACATTTCTTTCAATTGTTCTTTGATCTTTGACTACATTTACTTCATAGTAAAATGTGTTTGAACAATTATAATAATTTTACATGGGTTACAAAGTATCATACATAATTGTTAATATAAAGCAATACTTAGTACATTCCATGCAAAAACAAAATTAGCATATCCGTTCAATAATTAAAATATTAATTTGTTCATTACATTTACTTATAAAATTGACTAAATATTTGTGTTACATATGCTGGGATAAAAAATTTTAAGGTTAAGGTATTAGAGTATTAGATCTTATAGGCCAAGAAAACTATTTTTACTGATTTTGACAAATTTCTAATAGTTGCAAATAAAAAGGGGAACATTGAATATTCAAGCAAATGTTGTTAACCAGAAAGATTTGATAAATTTAATGCAGAATTGACTTTAGGTTAATTTGTCCACGCAAATTCGACTTGGTGCCACAGTGAACGCCTTTGTTGTTAGAGAAAATTATTTATAGAATCGATGGTCCACCTCAAAAATATTTGGTGGACCGCATTTACAGCCAGGAATATAAAACTCTCTCCATAAACGACGAGCGTCCTGTTTGCACTTTGGGATGAAATAAGAGCAAAAATAAACAGAAACTGAGAAAAAGTAATAGCGGCCCAAACGCCTGATTTCTGGAATTTCAGGTATTAGACCGCCTCTCGATAGGCGAATGGAGCTTTTCCTGCTAAAAATAACTTTCTTAACAGAATCAGATCACAATAAAAAAAATATTTAAAAATACTACACCTTAATAATTTAAAAAATGTATGATTAAATTCGGAAGATCAGATATTGTCCTCAAATTCAGACAAATTTTTGCTGAATTGTAGATTTTAAGTTCATTTGCCTTTTCTGAATTAAAAGTTTGACATTTTAAGTATTCCCTGTTACTGTGATTTTTCTTCAGGGATTGAGGAAAGATTTTAATCTTTAGTGCTATTGAGACTTGTTTTCCAGAAAATTCGTCGTTAAAGCGAATAAATGCTTGACACGAACAATATTTTGTATTGCAGATACGTGTTTTACAATTTACATCAAGATCGTGGAGAGAAGGTTCGTTTAGTTTTATAGCAGTTCACTGAAAGTTAACCTTCAAGGTAACTCGGACAGCCAGTTTATAGTGAGTGAGGTTTTGCATCAGTGCATGACATTACAGATCACTCAGCGACAATTTTGTGCGCTAGTTTGCTCTCATTTAATAATGTTTACTTTCGTTCTTTGTACGCTATTTATAGTTCAGTCTAAGTAGAGTCAACTAATTACTAATCTATACTGATTTAATTTGAGCTCACGAGATCAGAAATGCATGCAGAACCTATTTTTCATAGTGCAATTTCACAATCGTGTATCGTATAAGATTGCAAGAATATAAACTGATTTTATCAGAAGTATTGGCAAAATTTTCGTTCGAAAAATTCAAAGTCCCGTAAGAACTCTGCATTAAAATATTAACTGCTAAGAAAGATGCTAGGAAGAAATCGCTAAAAATTCGTCTCATATATGCAGTAGACAATTTACTTCTTTTGGATCATGCTGGCTCTGCTGTGTAGTAGTTAACTAAATGCAATTTGCCAATGACATTTAGGAGACGCTTTAATGTCTGGTTGCGCCAGTCTTTCTCAAAAGTTGACCTTCCCACGCTCGAGAAGTAGGAACTAAAATGAACATTATTCAGACTTTTGATAATTAAGTTTTTTTCCATGCCACTAGTATCGCTTCATTAAATTTATTATATCCGTTCAATCTACACTGTTTTGGTTGTAGGTTCGTGTTTACATTCAAGAATGGAAGAATGGTCTTTTAAGATGTAACCCTAATTTTTATAGGCAAATTATGCTGAAAATTGGTCAATTTAATTTGTATACGAATCTCCGATTTTGATTTGGAAATATATATATTATGGAAATTTTTTTAGCCCGCTTGACTGTGTTTAAAAAAATTGTTGCGCAAGTCTCCCACTTTTCTTTATTTTCTTCTTTTTAAAATTCACTTATTTCAAAATTTGTCTTCTATTTTCTCTCATGGATGTAAATTCTATGAAACGAATTTTCGAATTTCGAGCTTTCCGTCCTTATATGTATTAGGAAGGGGCATCGGCGTGGTCCGCTCGGGTTCAAATTCGTTTACCCGTGGCTATTTTAAAATGACTTTACCATTAAAATCTATAAGAAAGTTTTGCATTTTGTTAGTTTAAAATATTTAAGAACGGCAACAGCAAATATGATGAAAATCGAAAACTAAATTTTTTTTAAATGGTTCTAATTTCTCTTCAGAAATCTTTCTCATTTAAAAATCATTGAAACACTTATTGAAACATTTATTATTGTAAATCAAAGGTTAAATGTTCCCAAAAATTAACTTTTCAATCAAATCGCGCCAAAAAAATGTATTGCCGTATGTCAAATTCTGTAGATATTTAGAATCCAATAAGAATACAACATTTTTTATAATTTTTCAAATTTGAAATATAATTTCCGTTATAATTAAAATATAAGACTGAAAGCAGCCATAAAAGCTGTTTATGAATTATTTACATTTTATTTGTAATCGTAAAAAAGTCATTTTATATTGTTAATTTAAGAACCTAATCATGCGTGACAAATTTGTATATTTTTTACTACAAAATTATTCGAAAGTCATAGATGTCAGAAGCTCTATTACGTCCTTTTTATCCTTGAAATTTATTCAAATTGGAGCTTGCATATTTCCCCTAATTTTGTTCTGCAATCGGATTGTGAGGTCTGATTCTGAGAGAGATGTAGGAACATCCGGATCAGCAATCATAGAGGGAAATAATGATAAGATATGTCTACCTAAGTTTAAAATTAAAGCAACCCTCTGGAACTCATTTCAACACTGTTTATCTTTAAACGAGGATACGTGCGCGTTTTATGAAAGCTCGAGTGGAAACTTTCCGATATGTTAAGAGGTTCATAATTGGAAGCTAAATTGTGCAATGACCAAGGTCCATTATTTGATGCAGATAAATTATCTTTGGAGAACTTCTTCAGGACCACCCTCTGAGTCATTGTTGCTGGTCTTAGCTATTTTAGTATCTACTAGTTTTACCACCTGCTAATATTAACTATCCTGGTTACATCCAACAACTGTTGACGTCCTTATTTCCGAAAATTTTTCAAAATCTATTCAGGATTAACTGGTCTCGGCTGAAACTTTATTTCTGGTTACATTGTTCCCTCAGTTACTAACTGGCCCACTTAATTTATTATAGACTTAAACTCTTGTTGGTTTTGACTTTTGAGGTTCAACCCCATTTTGCTTGAATTTAATAACAATAGTATTATATTGCGTTTCTGGCAGACAGTTTGGCGCGAAATTATTCATCGAAAATGGAGACAGCAGGTAGAGAACAGGTTTTAGAACGAAGGTTCTCCACCTTCCGAATGAATAGAAAATAGGTTCTGCAATTTCTCAGTTGAAAGTTAATTTACTACCTGTTTATTTGCATAGTTGTGCACCTCTTAGATCTTGAAGTCTTTTTCGAATTCTAGAGATATACAATACAATTAACTGCTGTAATGAACAACAAGTTTCGGTTCTAAAACAAAATTTTCTGGAAGAATCATCTGTAAAATTTAAATTAAGAAATATTTTATTGAGCAATTATATTAATTGGTTTCTAATTTAAATTATTCTTTTAATTAGGCTTTGGGTTTAATATCGATTCTTTTTGCTTAAATCTATCACGTTCAGGTATTCATTTAATTCGATCCTTAATATAAACGGTGGAATCCTCGCGTCATTAAAAACGCGGAGGCTTTGAAATCTATCCTTCATAAAGAGGTTTGAATTTTTATTGAATCTTCTTAAAAGGATTAAGCCCATTAAACCGCCTTTATTTTATTCGAGTGATTGACTTTGATGTTTCGCGTTATAACGTTTTATCGCGATATATATACCCTTTTAATAATGACGAAGATTATAAAGCTACTCCATAATGTCTGTAAAATAATGTTTATGTTTTTAAATAAATATTCGATGGTTTTAAAAAGTAATTCCAATCGCTAGAATTAGTATGTTGTATTCTTATCTCATTGGGTTAATGAAAATGTTGGGAACTAATATTATTTGAGTTTAAAATGCAATCGAAGTAAGGACGGCTAAATAACTCAATCGAAATAACTTTACACAACATTTGTTTTTAATGAATTATTAAACAAAGTGTCTTTTTTGTGTTCTTATAAAGATGGGAGATATTTTTTGTTCCGCATGCCCATTGACTTTTTTCTTTCATCGACTGATATCTATTAATATATCTAATTTAAAGATCCTTTTTGGTTCCTATTAGAAGTTAGAGATGGAAGAGATATGTTTCCGAAAGTTTCAATTGCGGTCGCGTGGAAAAAGAAGAGGTTTGGCGGCACCCCAGGCGGTCGCCTTTTTTGCCCGCCCCTAAAGCCGACTCTGAATACACCTTTATTCCCTAAAGATCTTATGTAAATAGTAGTAACAGGCCAATAATTCATCAAAATTAAAAAAAGAGAAAAGCAAACGCCTGCTCAAGTTTATTCACCACCTGGACTCTTAGAAGCGGAATTATTATTTGAATCAATTAACTTAGAGAAATGAAGTTCTGCTATTGATGGAGTAGAAAATAAAAGGAACGTTATGTTTTGAAATTTTATTTAATTATGACAATAATAATATAAAATAAAATGTCTCTTCTGAGAATTGACAAAATTTCTTCTATGATTGGAATTTATCACTATATTTATCTATTATTATGGAAATTAAAAATATTTTCACTCTAAACATATTTTTATTTGAAAACTTAGATTTGAACCATATTTGAATGTTAAATAGCTTTTAGTATTCAAAGTATGAGGTCATTTTGCAATAAAAAAGTAATGCTTATAGTACTCAAGAACTTAAACGAGATTAAAATTTAAAAAAATTTATTTGCTTTAAAATAGTTTGCAATTATTTTAAAGTTACTCCATTATAGAAAGTTGAGTTTTTTCTTTTTTTTAATTTTTTGAGCGCACTGATCTCCTGTACACTATTTTGGAATATAAATCAGTTCTTGAAATTTTTAAAGCAATTGATTTACTCTTTGATAAATTTAAGATAAAATAAATACCTATTTAAATGTTCCTAACTAAAGAATTAGAAGTAAAAATGTATATCGAAATGATTTCGTTATTCCTTGAATACATTCAAAGCCTACATAATTTCAGTTCTATGGAACAATTTTTTTGGAGTTTTTTTTTTTTAGTTTTTTTGCTTTTGTTGCAAATCTCTATAATTTTGCTGATTTTATTTATGCATGATATATTTTTATTTTTCTGGAGTTTCCAAAAATTGGAAACCTGGGAATACTGTTTTCGTACTTGAGTATTATTTTGTAAAATTAGACCATTGCAGCAGTCAATCTAATTGAAAAGAGGGACTGCACACAAGTTTCTTTCAGCGGTAAGACAAACACTTGAATTCCGCGATTGGTCTCTCAATCCCTTAATAAGTAAGTGATTGTGCTTGCCAATAGTTGCGTTCCATTTCCTCTACTTTCTTCTTCTACCTCCGGGGTGGAGATAGATGATCAGAAAAAGAACGAAGAAACTGAATGGGATTTGAGTGCCTATCCGTGGACATATTTACCATGGAACGGAACTCATGTGCACCTTGAATAGGTTGTGAATTTATAAAAGGGTCCTGAAAACATGGAAAGGACACGGGATTTTGGAAAGGGTTCACATCATTAAACAAGCAAAACTCCGACAAAAACAAAACCTACAGTTGGTTATTAGGCTGTCAAATTAGAAAAAATTGACCCCGAATTAAAAAAAGCCTCTGGAAATTGAAAGTGCAAAAAAATGATCGCTAACTCAGTAATAATTTTCGTTGTACTGTTGATACTGCAGATATTAAACTCTGCCAATCTGTAAAACTCATTTAAGGTAGTTGTCATGTCAATAATTAGGTCGCTGCGTACTAATTTTTGAATAATGGTTGAACTAAATTACTAAATTAACCCTATGCTTTTTTGCTTTCAGACAGTGAGTTGGACTACAAGTTCCAGACCCCTCACCGGTTTCGACTCCACTTTGACGTAAGCGGGGTCCCATCCCATGAAAAGCTGCAAGCCTCGCAGCTAAGTCTCTCGAGGGTATCTCTCCCAGACGACGGTAGAGAAGGTCGTCGCGCAGTGCGGATATTGGTCCATGACATCATGCGACCCGGAGTCAAGGGACGCAGCAAACCCATCTTAAGGCTGATCGACAGTCAGGTGGTGGATGCTCGCAAGAACACGTCAGTCAGTCTAGACGTGCAACCAGCTGTGGAGAGGTGGCTGCAGAGTAAAAGAGGAGCCGAGGAGAACCACGGGCTGCTGGTCGAGGTGGTGGGTGCCCACTCTGACCAGGCAGTCAAGCATGCCGAGCACGTGAGGCTAAGGCGTAGCGTCAACGAGTCTCCCGACTCCTGGGCTACTGCTCAGCCGACGCTCTTCACCTACACCGACGACGGCAGAGGGAAAATGGCCACCGCCAAGCAGATTCTCGATCGGCGAGCTAAGCGTGCTGCAACGCGCGGCAAGAATCGCACGAAAAACAGTAGGGACAACTGCCGAAGACATCCGCTCTACGTCGATTTCGTTGATGTCGGTTGGAACGACTGGATCGTCGCTCCGCCTGGATACGACGCCTTCTATTGCCACGGCGATTGTCCATTTCCTCTCGCCGATCATCTCAACTCGACGAACCACGCCATCGTTCAGAATCTCGTTTACTCGACGAACCCCAGCATGGTCCCCAAAGCCTGCTGCGTCCCCACAGCGCTCAGCTCCATTTCCATGCTCTATTTGGACGAGGAGAACAAGGTGGTCTTAAAGAACTATCAGGACATGGCGGTGCTTGGTTGCGGCTGCCGCTGAGGCTGAGCTGAAGAGTCAAGAGCTGCTGAAGAAACCGAGAACTCGAGAAGAGGAATCGAGAGAAAAGCCAAGTCGAGTCGGCCCAAGAAATTCTGCAGGTAGGCGAGCCACCAGCGAGAAAAGGAGGGAAGAAGAATATTTAAAGAGAGAGAGAGAGGGGGGGGGGGGTAGAAGCTCTTGCCAGCCCAAGACTTGCGTTTGAACAGATTGGAATGGATTGGAATGAGTACACTGCGACTTGTCCCCACTTTCATCCTTACCTCCAACTTACTTGCTCGTTAGAACGAATGGCGAATGGCGCTGCCGCATTCTCTACAGTTTCAGTAATCAACAAACGCGGCGGCCTATGAACTAAGAGACCGATAGGCAAAGTCGTGGCAAAGCCAAACCTCCTTGGACGTGCGTAATTTATTAATAAGGCTGTAGCGAAAACCGGTATAGATTTATTTAGCGTCCGCGGATATGCTGTTCTGTTCGAAAAGACCAATGTGTGCGCATGTCTGTCTGTATAGATGATTTGGATTTTTTCAGCCTGTGTGTGTATGTGTATGGGTGTGTGTGTGTGTTTGTGAGAGAGAGAGAGCCCTGGGAGATGGAGTCGAGGATTTCCTCGCTGGATGCGATCCAGCGGGAAACGAATCGCCGCGCCGCAGGCGATTCTGGATGGAAAAGTTGCGTCCGGTACACGCGCCACTGGCAAGAATGCGTGTACGCTCGCTCAACGTTGCGTCACTGACAGTCAACAACCCGATGCATGCGCGCGAGTGTAAAATCGGTAATTTTCCGATTCCCGAGTGCGACGTTACTGGTCGAATTATTATGATGGGCGGAGGTGTCTTTTTGTTTTGTACGAGCAAGGAGCAGCATGAATGACGCAATGTCTTTCTCCTAGTGATCTCGAGAAAATCGAAGAAATCGAGATCCGAGAGACGAGCTTAGACTGTGTTTAGACTTAAAGAAAAAGGCGCTGTGACGCCGTGAGTCTTCTTTAAAAAAAAAGCATCTTGCTTTGGACTACCGTCTTTTTTTATGAACGCGAGTAATATATTTATGTATGTGATTCCGTATTACAAAATTAAATATTTAACGTAAACCGTACCTGCTTAAGGATTATTATTTATTATTTTTGCTAACGAATTTTTAGAAAACCCGTGTATATTTGTACAAATTTTTGTTAATATTATGAGTATCTGTCTAGCTGCGATGTAAAATGTGTGAATAGGTAACTATATGTACACACTGTAAATAAAAGCGTGTCTTGTAAAGTATCGTGTATCGTGTATATTTTAAAGAGAATACAAATATTTACCGATGTTCGTATAGTTTTCCATTGTAGATAAGGAATAAATCCGAAACTTGGTAATCACTGCGTTTTTTATTTCCCGCCTTTGTAGAATGTAAATTCTTCGCAATAAGTGCGAGTCACGAAAGTAGAAATTCCAGTTGCGGTCCCTCTTCAAAATAATGTTTTGGGCTTTCAGTTTTTCATTGAATGTTAATAAAATTTTAAAAATGTACTATTTTCTTGGACCTTACATTTTGGGATTTAGTACTTGGAACCTTATTTTTAAGACTTGTGGTATTGAGACTTGCTGCTTAGAACTTGTTTAGAAATTAATGTTTGGGATCTTATCTATGGGTAGGGGGACTTATACATTAGGCATGTATTTTTGAGTTGTCATTTTGGGCCTTGCAAAAAACGTTTCTTGTAGACGCAGAATTGCCTAATTCTTGAATAAGGTAAAGATGATGCGGGTGGGTAAAGAGAAAGTTCGTTTGCAAATCGTGTTTTAAAGTCGGAAGTGGTAGAAATCCAATGCCATATATTATCTGAATATAACTCGAATCTGCTAACTTTTAAATATTTATTTCGTCAATACATTCTCAAAAAGAAAGATCCTCGTGAAGCCAGGTGTTTTTTTAATGAATGGAAAAATAATTTTCTTGTTAAGTGGATCTTGAAATGTATATAGTCATAGGATGTCCAACACCTCGATACATTAAAGCTGGTAACAAATAAGAGTGGAATAGTGAACACAGAACACGGTTTTGCGTAACTGGAGGCGTATATGTAGGTATATGCCACACCTAGATCCACGTCAAGATCACTCGAGATTTCTGAGCAGATCGGAGGGCACTGGCTGAGGCTTTAAAAAGCGTCCGCATCCTGTTATTAAGCATCGTTAAGTGGTTCGTTATGACAAATCAAGATTTTCTCAGCCCACACAGTTCGAAACAAAGGGCACTCGAAACTGATTATATAGCACATCCTACCCAGGAAACATCTCCTTCTGTGCTAACAAATTCACCGCCAGATGTTCGACAACCTTCACATATTGCCTTTAACTTCACTTCAAAATTTATTATTTCTTTTTAATAACAGTCGCTACATTTCTCCATTCATTCTTTTTTAATTCTATTATTTTCCTATTCGACATTTCGAAAAATGTCTTTAGTCTAACGTCTTACTTTTTTTTTTTAATTATATTTTTTTTTGCTACCCCAAATTCATTTCTAATCTTCTTTTATTTATATTTCCTAAAGTAGACTGTTTGCAGATTAGTTACCTTTATTTTATTTTCCCTTTTCTCCCTTTGCTCATTCAGACAATCAAATTCAAAACAAATTTAAAACAATCCAATGAAATTCGTATTTGAAAATGATATTTTGAAAGCAGCATATTTAAAAGAATTCAAAATTTTATGTGACAAATTTGACAGAAATTTTTCATTTAACGAAATGCCAAAAAGCAATTTTTTTGATTACTTACAGAACATCCTGATAAAAATTCTAGATCAAATTGAAAGTAAATAATTTTTTCTGTAAAGAGAACCAATTAAATATAAAATAATCTGAAGATTGAACGTTGGATAGGTTATGATTGAAATTATATAGCAAAGTAAAATTGAAACCATTCAAAAGTATACGGTGATAATCCAAATTTGACGGCGACAAAATTTTATGCATTCAGTTTTTAAATTATTCAAATGTTAATTAATCCAAATATAACAACAATAACAATTTGTACAATTACAAATTTATAGAAATTTTAATTGGCATAGCCTTAGACCAAAGTGAAATTTTCCGCCCTTTTTCAATTTTCATTATGTATTTGATATTTTAAGTAATTGCGACGCCAGCTGGCTAGAGGTCTGCATGCCGACAAGGGCCATGATGGCCTAGCATGAGGTATGGGAAAAGACGATTTTTCACCATAAGTGTGTTTGTATATTATTTTTTGTTTTTCTAAAGCTATTAAATTAAAAAATCGATTTAATAATTTTTTCCTAACGATTTTATTATGCAATTAAATAGTTTTTTAAAAATCAAAAATATCAAAATATACTTACTTTATACTTCAATTAGGTTGCTTTTAAAAATTTCTAAGACTTGGCCAAAATTTATCGGCCCTAAACTAATTGAACTCCATTAAAGGCAATAAATAATTCAATAATATCCACCCTAACCTCTGTAAAAAGTCTCCTAATAAATTCTTCAAGCTTCTTTTACTCTTGACCGCATATAAAATCTCACCCATCCCACAAGTTCTCATAAATTCCTCCTGTAACCGCCCATGTTCCCATCACCAGGTTCCCAGTTTTTCAACACGTCCTCTTTGATTCCTCGGCTCATTAATGAATCAGCAGTCCTTTTGCCATTAAGGGCATGTACCAAACTGTCACGTGAACAATTGTTTTGAACGAACTTATAAACTAATAACTCGAATGAATTTCCCATACCAAACAGACGTCCGTCTCTCTCTTCCCTTACATCTGTCTGGTATGGAAAATTCCTTTTAACAGTTCATCAGTTCCTTTAAAAGAATTGTGCGTTTGCATACATGTCATGAATATGGAAACTACACAGAGAAAAATGGATGTTCAAATGTAACATCTAGATGTTCAGGATTAACATATTTTATGTTTAACTATAGG
>JAAAKG020135960.1:15138-36055 GCA_010014905.2 Druon quercuslanigerum | reverse complement strand
ATATCAAAATAGGAACGCATTTATTACTAAGTACTAAGTTTTTTAAAATAGAAAAAATATTTTACTATTCATCATCTCATTCGGATGAATCACAATTGAGGCAATTATCACATGTTGGTACTGATTGTGATTTACAAACGCTCTTGTTACAACAACTACAAAGTAATTTAGACGCAGGACCTGCATACCTAAGGGTGTCATTACTGTTATTTGACGTAATACATAGTAACTAGAGAATACAAGGCCCTCCCGAACTTCTGGACACCCATAGGCTGTGGGTATTCATGTTTTTCTGCCACGGACGGTAGACTACCGCCCATGCGCCCGCTTGAAGGTTAAGAAAATGTTTTTATTCTTTTGGAGCCTTTCAAAATTCTTAAAAAGCTTCTAATTTTTTTGTTTGAAGTCTGAAAAAATGTACATATTGTTTTAAATTAGGTTATGGTTATTTCCATCGAAATAGTCGATGTTGTCGGTACACACACTTCGTTTACATTATTTGGTATCATTTTAAGTTCTAAATTAATTTTGAATCTTTGTAAAATTTCTAAGTGTATCTCTTGAGTTTTAATTTTTTATACAAATAATAAGGGTTCTATTGTTATTTATAAATTCAAATTGAAGGATTTTTTTTTAAATTTGCAGGGTTTTCTAAAATTTGTAGGAAAAAGTCAATTAATTTTAAAAGTTATGTAGAGAAGTTCTGAAGAAATTTCAAAAAGAATTTTAAATTTGAAAAAAATTCAAACAACTTCTAGATTTCCCAAGATTTTGAGATAAAAATTTCAAAGCTTTCCAAGGATGGTTTGAACTATTTAAAATGCAAATAATTTAATTTCTTATTTAGAAATTTGAAGTTAAAATTTTTTTAAATGTTTCTAACCTAAAGTAACTTAATAATATAATTTAGAAAGTTTTTAAGTTCATGGATTGATTATTTTATTTAAAGTATTGGACATGTAAACTTTGATTTATATTTTTGGAACCTAATTTCAATTTTTGAACTATATAATTTGTGACTGTTAACAATTCTGAATTCTTCAGTTTATCTGCATTTTATTTAAAACTTTTGAATTGAAGTGTGTCAGTACCTACCAGTTTATGCGTGTAAATTATTGAAAATTCGAATACAAGATTTTTGAATTGCAAAACTTTTAAACTTGATTTAATAAATTTTTAAATTCAAAAGATCTACTTTGCATTGTTAAATTTATTGTTTATTTTTTATTAATTTAAATAGAAAAATGTTTAGTATAGAGTTTGATTTTTAAAATTGTAATGACCGTGAAAAATGTTGGCGAACCGTTAAGAAACCGGTAAATGGCCGGCAATTTTTTCATGTGATTCTGAAAATACATTTTTTTCTGTTTGTGTTGTTGCAGGTGATAATAAGCCCGAAGGAGAAGTCCCTGCTGGAGAAGGTGGTGGAGCTCCAGTGCGTCGGTACAGGCCTCGACGTAATTACGATGGGTACTACAGAGGGGGCCGTCGCTCAGGCCCAGCTCCTCAGCAGGGAGAGAATGGAGGAGGAGCGGATGCTGGTGGTGGTGAGCAGGGCGGAGTCGAAGGTACGGGTGACGGAGCACCACGTGGAGGTGGAGGACGAGGCCGAGGTGGACCACCTCGACGCTTTTTCCGTCGCAATTTCCGCGGTGGCAGAGGCGGGGGCCCTCCCCGTCGTCCTCGCAGTCAGGATGGACAGGTAATGGTCATTGAAAATTACTCAAGAGTCGAGTTTCCAGAAACTCCATCACTCAAGCTTTATTGAATTAGACTACCATACGGCTCTAATTAACTCGGGAATCATTTCCAGTGTCGTTGAGAATTTTGGAAACTAGCTGGAGATGAATTGTAGATATTTTGTCTTTTTGAGTGAAGTTTTCATTCGTATTTTATTTTTTTACAGATCTCAGACTTTGCACTCTTTCACATTTTCCCTTATCTTCTAAGAATTCCTCTTATTTTTTCTCCCTGGCTTCCAAAAAACTTTCCCGATAAGAAAAGACGATAAGAAAATCCAGTTATTTCTGGTTGAAAAGTCTAGTACTATTTTTGGCTGATTTAGAATTTAACTGTTTGGTTTTTGTTTGAAAATTCAGCTAAATTCACTGTTCAGATAAAAAGTCGTGTTTCTTGGTTGAAAATTCAAATATTCTGGATAGAAAATTCTCCTTCATGGCTTGAAAATTTAATGATTTGTTTAAAATTTAATCTTTTTTGTTTGAACATTCGATCGTTTAGTTGGAAACTCAATTTTTAGGCCCTAAAATTTAACTATTTTGTTAGAAAACAAAATAGTTTTTTATAGTCGAAAATGCAACTTTTTAGGTTAGAAGTGTAACTGTTCTAAAAAAGTTGTCTTTTTGACTTGAAAATGCGACCGTTTGGTTCGAATCTTAACTACTTTGTCAAAAGCGCCATCTCTCTTGGTTGAAAGTTCAACAGTTTTGAATAAAAAAGTCGTTCTCTTGGATTAAAAATTTATCCTTTTCGGCAGAAAAGTAATCTTTTATGGTTAAAAATGAACTTTTCTGGTTTAAAGTTAATTTTTTTGTTTGAAACCGTCTAGCTAAAAAGTCGTCTCTCTTGGTTGTAATTTCTACTATTCTGGATCGAAAACTCGTCTTTTTGGCTTCAAAGTTAAACTATTTGGAGTTCAATCTTGCTTGTTTTCACATTCGACCGTTCAGTTGGAAATTCGTGTTTGTAGCCCTAAAAATTCAACTTTTTTTTTTAAACTCCTTTTTTTATTATTGAAAATTCAACTTTTCTTTCTTGAAAATTATTTTTGATAGAATAATAAACTTTCTCGGTTGGAAGTTTAAATCTCTTCTAAACAAAGTCATCTTTTTGGCTTGAAAATCCGACCGTTCGGTTAAAATTTGAACTATTTTGTTAAAAAAGCATCTCTATTGGTTGAACGTTAACTGTTTTGAATAGAAAATTCGTGCTTTTGGATTAAAAATTCACCCTTTTTGGCAGAAAAATCATCTTTAATGGTTGAAAATAAACTTTTCTTGTTTAAAATTTAACTGTCTTCTTTAAGAATCCCTCTTTTTCTTGATTTGAACATTAAACGGTTTGATTTTTAGTTGAAGTTAAATCTTTTTTTCTTTGAAAATTTGACGATATAGTTGAAAATTTAAATATTTCGTTAAAAATGCAACCATTCAGATAATAAGTCGTCTTTCTTGGTTTAAAATTCAACTATTCTGGATAGAAAATTCGTCTTTTTGGCTTAAAAAGTCAACTATTTGAAGATCAATCTTTTTTGTTTGAACATTCGACCGATTAGTTGGAAATTCCTTTTTGTTGCCTAAAAATTCAATTTTTAATTAAAGATTATTGTTTTTTGATAGAAGACTTATCTTTTTTGGTAGAATAATATACTTTTTAGGTTTTGAATTAAAAGTTCGTTCTTTTGGATTAAAAATTCATCATTTTTGGCAGAAATGTCATCTTTTGTGGTTTAAAATGAACTTTTCTTCTTTAAAATTGAACTGTCTTCTAAAAAAAAATCCCTTTTTTTCTTGAGTTGAACATTAAACTATTTGGTTTTTAATTAAAATTCAATATTTTTTCTTTCAAAATTCGACAATCTAGTAGAAAATTCGTTTTTTTTTTAATTGAACTATATGTTTAAAGTTCAATCTTTTCTCTCTGAAAATAATCCTTTTGATTTGAACATTCAACCGTTTTTTTTAGTATTCGACGATTCAATTAAGAATTCAATTATATTGTCGAAAATTGGTTTGTTTTGTTGAAAATGTTGTTCCTTTGGATTGAAAATTGAACGTTTTTGTTGAAAATTCAACTGTCGTCTGAAAAATACTGTTTTTGGCTTTAAAATTCAACTATTTGATTAAAAGCTTATATTTCGTGATTGAAAATTAACTTTTTTCAAACTTCAACGGCTTTCTAAAACATTCGACTTTTTAGCTTAAAAACTTAATTCTTGTTAAAAATTCATCATTTTTAGTAAAGTCTTTTTTGCTTTGTTAAAAATTCATTTTTGTACTTGAAGATTTATCTCTTTCGTTAAAAAGTTAAATAATTTCTTTAAATCTCCTCTTTTTTTGTCTAAGTCAACTTTTATTTTAAATTAAAATTAAAATTCGCCTCTTTTGAAAGATATTTCATGTTTTTTCTAAAAAAAATGCAACTGTTTAACCAAAAATTAATCTGTTTTGGACGAGGATTCAAATATTTTCTTAAAAATGCTTTGTTTTTGGTTAAATTAAAGTGTCTTATTTTGTTTAAATAAGTATTATACTTCTCGTTGAGTTCTTATTTTTTGGTTGAAAATTCACCTACTTAATCGAAAGGTGAACTACTATGTTAAAAATTCATTTTTTATAATAAAGATGCATCTTTTTTGGCAGAAAATTCATCCTTGTTGGTTAAAATGTTGGTCTTTGGCTTAAAAATTCAACTATGTATTTAGTTCTTGGTTGTAGATTAAATATTTTTGTCTGAAAACTCGACCCTTTGTTTAAAAGTGGACCTTTGTTGACAATTCGTTCTAGTTTAAAAATACAATTATTTGGTAAGATTATTTAAGGTTGTCTGTTGTAAATTCAACCATTCAGTTAAAAATTCATCTTTTGGGTTTCGGAAGTCCAATGATTTGCTAACTTTCAAGTTTTGAAAATTCATCTCTGTTGGTAGACAATTTTTTTCTTTTGAAAATTCGTCGTTTTTGTAGAAAATTTGATATATGTCGACTTGAAATATTAAGTGTTCTATAGTGATTCTCCTATTTTCTGGAAAATTCATCCTATTTCCCCTTTTTCGAAATCAGGTTGGGCTGTGAAGTCTGAGATCTTTATTTCCTTGTTCAGGGTTGTTGCTACATTCAACTTTTTTGTTTTTTTTTGTTTAAAGTTTTTAAAGTTAGGAAAAATTTGATAATGTTTTAGCAATCCTGTGAATTTGGAGTGTAATATTTGGTTAAAAAGAAATTAATTGTTGAAGTGAGAAATTGAGATAGATGATAATTGGTTTTAAATTGCAAGCACACGACATTAGATTAGAATATTAGATGATAGTAGGAAACTCTGTAAGCAATAGATCATTGTGCCAACCCAGACTAGCAAAATAGGATCGATGATGCACTGTAGTAGAGTTTGTTGAATTGTTAAATGAAGATTGGCACTTTGTTACCGAATCCTTCGATCGTCGTCAGGTGAGTGAGGAGGAAGAAGGTGCTGGTGAGGGGGGTCAAAACGGGGTTCCCAAGAGAATTCAACGTCCTCGGCAACGAAGAAGTGTTCCTCGTCAAGCTCGTCGTACTAGCAGTAATAAACGAAGTGCGAATAAAGAAAATGTACAGCCCTCTGCGGATAATAAAGTCGAGACGATTCAGCCAATTTCCACCAAGATTCTTGTTGAGGCTGGTGGTGATCAGCCTGTTCAGGTATTTTTTCAGTCGCGAACAGGATTCTTTTTTAAGGAAGTTGGTGGTGTCCCGATTAAAATCTTGAGATTCTTGTTCCCCTTCTAGTACTTTTCTTCAAGTCTTTTGCAACAAAAATAATCTGTAAAAGAAGGGCAGACCATTTGTTTAAATTATTTCTTCGCCTTTTTACTTCTTTTTTTTCGCTCGTATTTATGGCAAGTACAAACAGTTTTAGCAAAAAGTTTAGAATTGAAAAAATAAGCATCTTATATTGAAGAAACTTTTTGCTTGACGACAATTTTTTGGTTTTAGTTTCAAAAGTCGATTTTTGGAACGATTAGATGTAGTTTATAACCCGTTTACAAACTTTTGATGAGATAGTTTTATGGTTTTTTAGTACCTGCACCAACTTCTTAAAATAAATCTTAGATAATTACTTAGCATCAAGATATTTAAAAAGAATAATCTTTGCTGATATAATAGTATATCAATCAGATTTTCTATTAGCAGGCATCACAAATATGGACCCTATTTCTCCTATTTTACCCTATATTCAGATATTGTCCCTAAAGTGCCCTTTTTTTCAAGATTTGGTCCCTATAGTACCGTATGTTCATTTGATAGTCTGAATTTCAAATTGAAAGCATCTAGAAGTGAATAATTTCAGATTATTTTTTTTTTTAATTTGACAGTTTCAAATTGATTTTTCAATTTTTAAATCAATAAGTTTACAACTCGTAATTCTTGTCGTCTACTTAACATTTTTTGCAGATTGGCGCTTTATTTTCAAGCATATACTTTAAATTTGAAGAATTTTAAAATGCAATTTTAAAGTTCTATAAATATTTCATTTTTGCAGCTTGTTGTTTTCATTATTAATGCTATTAGAGAATTTATGAGATTAAAAAAAAATCTCAATAAATAATTAATTGTGCAAGATAATTCTGAATTTGTTTCAAATTGAACAAATTGAAAATTTTAACTTTAAAAAAATAAAAATTTTAAACAAATTTTACCTTTTAACGTTGCAATTTTAATGGTTCAATTTTTAATTTTTAAGTAAAAGATTTGGATTTCGATATACAAATGTTTTCAACTTAAAATTCGCCTAAAATCATATAATTTTGAACATTTATAAATTTATTGATTCATTTCTGAAATTAGAGCATTGAAAATGAGTGAATAGAGATTTATATTTTTTTAGCAGAATTGTTTAAACTGTTCGATTGGTTAAAGTTCAAAATTTCCAATGTTGCAGTTTAACGACATTAATTAAAATTCGTTCAATTTAAAAATGGTAATAGTTTCTATTTGATAGTTATAAATTATTGAGCGTTTAAAAGCAAAATATCTGAATTAAAAAATTGTTAAGCTTCTATTTATGAAACTTGAAAATTCAGAAAGAGTTCCACTTTTAGTGTTTTAATTTAAAGTTCAATTTTGATTATTTCAAATGAAAAAGTGTCAGCTATAAGATACGAATTTTTAAATTTAATTGTCTGAATTAGCCATTTTTATAAAGATGTGATTGCTTGGATTCTTACTTTTTCGATTTTAAAAATTGAAAGCGTGGGTAATCAATTTGTTTTTAATCGTAAACGCTAAGAAGTAAACTATTTTAGATTGAAATATAATTTTTATATTTTCATGCATCCCAATTTTTTACGATATTTTTGTGGGTTCGAAAAGGCGTTTTAAAATTTTGACAGATTTTTGCATACTATCCATAAGAAATAATTTATTATTTGACAAGACAACTCGTTTTTATCAAGAAATTGGAAAAATTCTTTAAAAACGACTTTATTTTTTAAAGATTTTATTAGATTGTTTCCCTATTGTTTATCCCGTAGAGACTGTGAGGCCTGTATTAATAAAATTCTGATTAAATTCAAATTTGAGTATTGACGTTGAACACAGAAGCGAGAATGCCGTATCTCCAGTTCTTGAAATTTACGTCTAAAATTTCTGACTTAATTCTATGGCCATCTACACGAATGCCTGATATAAAGTTCGAAACCCCGGAGTAAGTCGGAAGATTTTTTTATCAGCTCTAAGGGTGGTCGCTTAACCGGCAAACCGGAAAATGTTCTGAGAATTTTACAAATGTTTAGAAGAAAAGTCATTTGAAATATCGAAAATTTTAAATCACATAATGATTTACAACTTAGAAAAATTTTTAATTCAGTTTTTTAATTTTTTTAATAATTATTATATCATTCAGTTTACAATGAGTAATTCTATAATATCCATCCTTAAATCATTTTCAATTTTATATCTTCATTTATGAGATAAAGTTTTCAATTAATAGAATTTTGAAACCCAGTGTTAAAGACTTTAACAATAATAGAATTAAAAGCGTTTTAAATTGAAATTTTTTATGTATAATTTTGTTAGTGGATCAACTAAAAATATAAATGATTTAATTATTAGTTTATAGTTTCGACTGCAAATATAAAATATTTAATGATTTTTAAAATCAAACTTTATTTCGAATATCGAAAATTGAATAATAATTTATTTTACACAATGATTCTAAATATGTTCAAAATAAAAAAATACAGATTTTAATATTAATTGCCTATTGTAACTTAAAAAAATATTTTTTACTTTAAAATGACTTAAAATTAACAAAATCATAATGAAACGCTTTTATTAAATTTCAGATTCTATTAAAATATTGTTTGAGTCTAAAATATGCCGTTTTGAACCAATTAAATTTAATATTTTAAAATTATGATAAAGAACAATTATTTAATATTTACCACTATTTGACTGTTAATTGAAAACGGACAATTACCAATCACATATTTAAAACTAAATAATTTGAAGCTTGACTATTTTAAAATAGAAAGCTTTGCATCGTTGAAATTTTTGAACAGCTAAATTTAAGCTTCGAACGTTACTATTTTAATTGTTCTGTTAAATTTTTATGCACAAATAACAATTGAACAGTTATTTAGAAAAATTTGAGTAAGTTTAAGAAATATTTAGAAGTTTTGTTAAGATTCGAAATTAAATATTTCGTATTTTTAAAAAATGTAGGTTTTTGTAAATTTTGTACAAGGCATTAAGATGCTCTTTCAAAAATGAAAGGTTTTATCAGAATAAAAAAAATCTCAAAATTCCTACAAAAATTTAAAATGATTTTTTATTTTGAAAAATGAATTTTAAGAAAATATTTTAAATGGTTTTAAATGATTTCCAAAAGTTTCTGGAGTGAATCAGGAGTATAGCAAATTTTGTATATTTGTAAAACTTGAAAGAAAAAATTCGTATCTTAGGAAAGATTGAAACAATTTTTTTTATATCAAAACGTAGGTAAAAAAAGTTTTATGAGATTCTTGAAAAAAAAATTGATTTAGTTTTTTGTTAGAATAAACAATATTTATATATTAAAAATTTTTTTTTAAACAAAGACAGGTTTCGATCTATAAATAACAATTTAACAATCCTAAATTGCTTGAAATGATATTTGGAAAATGTACCAATTTATTGATTCATTCTTCAATTTAGAGCATTATAAAAGTTTTAAAAATTTCAGTTTGTCTCCATTTAATTAAAAAAATTGTTCGATTAAAACATGTTAAAAGCTTCCATTTTATACGTTTAAATTTTTTGATTGTTTTAATACAAAAAATGTAAATACCAAAATTTGGAAATTTAAGTTGCAGTACAGTTTTTTTTACTTCAAATAAAAGTGTTTAGTCGTAAAAGTTCATATTTTTCAGTTTCATTTCTTCTTCGTT
Source organism: Druon quercuslanigerum (assembly GCA_010014905.2). Taxonomy (NCBI): domain Eukaryota; kingdom Metazoa; phylum Arthropoda; class Insecta; order Hymenoptera; family Cynipidae; genus Druon; species Druon quercuslanigerum. The sequence continues at coordinate 26,911 of JAAAKG020135960.1, read as the reverse complement.
TAAAAAGGCCACCCTAGCTCTGGAAAATGGGAAGTTTCTTTATTTTGCGTGCTTGTTTCCAAAAGTTACATTTATTTTTATTAAAAAAAAAAAAAAAGTTATCCTCGAAACGTGGAAACTCTAGGTAAATTTGAGGGGACCGTGCTTCTCTTATTTTTAATTTTTCTTTTATTCAGAATGTGCTGTAATGTAATAGTTATGTTAATTTGAAGAAACTTTTTCGGGCACGAATTTAAGGAGCCTATACAACTTCCGGAACAGGACTCTCGAGGTGCTGGGGATCGGCACTCTCGGTTTATATTTTACTCATGCCGTACTGTACTTTCTTCCTTCTCTATCGTTTTATTGTTAGTAAAAGTTTTCAGTATCGCCGTACTATTCTTTAATTAGATTGCTAGATCTAGTCTGCTAGCCTGGGGCCTTCGCATTTTGCACACATTCGACACAGCTAACAACTTAGTGAATTGGCTCGAAAAAAGGAGATGAGAGATGATCGCTATTTAACATTAACAATAACAGTAACAATGAAGGAATAATCAAAAAAGTACATACTGCAAATTGTGGCTCATCTCCTTCAAAAGAGCAAATTTAAAGTTGAACCTTGTATATGAATAGTTTTTACTCGTTGATGAATCGTGACTGATGGTAAAATTAAATTGAATGTTTAGATTTAAGATTGCGTAATTTTTTATGTTGCTAAATCAGGGTGTCTGCTTGACCGGGAATTTTGTTCACCGGGGTAAAACCACAAAAATGATCGGGAATTTGATTCAGCGTCTAGGATTTTTTTTTATATATCATGTTTATCCAAATATTAAAAAATATATATATAAAAAAATACACGCGCCCAAATATTTTTGTCTTCTGCGATTTAAATGTTAAAATATGAAAGAAATATTAATATAACATTTTGTTATTTCGTAGTATTTAGAAGGGAATGTTTCAAGGAATCTGTATTATCCACAGATAATAACAGACATTCTTAACGTCTTTTCAGACTAGATGGAACTATCAATTAAACATTTTTTAAATTAAATTTTGTTTGTAAAAAGATCTTCTCCTTCGCTCATCTGGGAATCGAACCACAGAACTTCCGACAGCCGGTTGAGTGCTTTTCCGTTAAGCTGCTAGAGAAATCTAAATAAAAATCTTTTTCAGAGATGCACGCATTACTTTTTCCAGGTGTTGCGTACTACAATTTGTCAAGGAATCTTCAGGAAACTTGAGAGAATAACAGGAATTTCTAACGTCTTTTCAGACTAAATGGAGTTATGATTTAACATTTTTGAAATTATTTTGTTTCCGAAAAAACATTTTCTCCTTCGCTCCTCGGGGAATCGAACCACAGAACTTCCGATTGCGGGTCGGGTCCTTTTCCCGTAAGCTTCTCTAGTAGCTTAAGGGAAAGTCACTTGACTGGCAATCAGAAGTTCTGTGGTTCGATTCCCAGCGGAGCGAAAGAAATCTTTTTTGGGAAAAAGTGTAATTTAAAAAACTTCTGTTATTCTCTGATGATAATACAGATTCCTTGAAAATTTTGAATATGTAACACCTAGCAAAATAATATGTGTGTTTCTAAAAAAGGATGCTTCTTTCGGTTTCTATTGTAGCTTAAGGGAAAAACACCCGGCCGGCAAAAGGAAGTTCTGATTCAATTCCCAGCGGACCGAATGAGATATTTGTTAAAAATACTGTTTAAAAAATACTGGTTTTCCTTTAACAGCATCAATTCCGATTTAAAATGTTAACATAACCTAAAATTGTTATAAAGTTGTAAATCTTCTTTGAAATCTAAAGTGATTAAAAAATTTTTTAAATCAATTTGGGACGAGACTGTCTGACATAACCAAAAATTCTTAAAATTAAAAAAAATTACAATGTTTGTTTCAAAGTACCAAATTTTTGTGTAAACCCTTAACTTAACCTAAAAATGTTAAAGAATTATGAACCTTTAAAATAGAATGATTTTTCTTTAAAATAACCTGAAACTGTTCCAAATTTTCAAATCTTGTTCCTACCATAATGATTATTCTTTTAAAGTACGAATCTTTAATTGAAAACGTAAACAAAAACTTCAATTCTTTAAATTTGTTAATCGTTAAGATATTGAAAAAATTAAAAATGTCAATTTCTGACGAAAAAACGAACTATTCAAAATAGTTAAAAGATTCTAAATCTTGTTCAGACTATAATGATTTGTATTTTTAAGTACCATGTTTGTGTGTGTAAAACGCTAGCATAATCTCAAGCTGGTAAAATATGTGAATTTTCTTTAAAATTATTTTTTTTTTATATATATCAAAAATACTAATCTTCGATGAAAATCACGAAAATAATCCAAGATTGTTTAAGGATTCTAAAGTCTTTTATTAAACAAGTTTTTCATTTTAGGACTTCATTTTGAAGCGCATATTTTAAATTTAAAGAATTTGAAAATGTTCGCCTAAAGAATACAAATTACAAATTAAAAGCGTTTGAAAGCGAAAATTTTGGATAAAAACGGTTTTTAGTTGACCAACTGGATTTATAAATTAATTCGTGATTTTTAAAATCCCACCGAAGTTTGAGGTATACAAATTGAGCAATAATTAATTTTCTAAGACGATTCTTAATCTGTTCGAAATTAGGCAATTTACAAATTTTGGCGTTAAAAATTGAATTGTTTTAGTTAGATAGCCATAACAGTTAAACAAATGTAAACGTCCAACTGAAGCTTTATGATGAACAGTTTATTTTGATTTGTAATTCCAAATTAATTGGTTCATAATTTAACGCTTTTATTAAATTGCAAATGTTATTTAAATATTGTTTTAGTCAAAAATATTTCACTTTTACCCATTCAATTTGAAATGTTTTAATTAAAAAGAAAACAACAAATTTATCATATTCAGCAATATATGACTTCATTTGGATTGAACAGTTATAAATAAAATACTAAAAACTTGCAAATATAATTTTATAAATTTACAAATTCATTGATTCATTGTTTCTAATTTAAATAAAAGCTCCCATTTTTCCACGTATAAAATATTGTTTTAATTAAACATTTTAAAGGTTCAATTTGCAGTTCTAGTTTTGGTTATTTAATTTTTAAAAATTCTGCCTTAAAATTTCAAGTTAAATTAAATGACAAGTTTGAAAAACTTCTAATTTTTATGTAAAGCTGTTAACTTTTAATTTCAAGGCGTTTAATTAAAAATTTTGTTTGACTTTTATTCTCAAAAAGTAAAGGATTTTAAATTTGAAGCAATGTTTTTTATTTTGTCAAATTAAAGAATTTTAAAGCATTGAAAATTTTCAAGCTCTGGATAAAGAATCTTTAAATTCATTCATAAAAATAGGCAAAAAAGGCAAATTGATAATTATTGATAATAATAATTAATAATAAAATAAAAAGAAATAAAATGAGCTCTTGTTCATTAAAATTAAATGAAAATTACGACTTTTGTCTAAAATGGAATTGAAACATAATTATATGAAGAACTATATTTAAATAAACAATTTTGGCCTCTACCTAGTATGGGTACACATCCATTTGTGAACATTTAATAATTGGATAATTTTATTAATTCGAAGTTTTAAATTTTTGTCTAGAATATGATAAAAGCCATCTAAATTTTGGAAAAAAATTATTTCAAGGTTTAGTTGCTGTGTCAATTTTTAAAAAAGCTATTGAAAAAAGATGGAAAATTGTAATTGGTACGATTTTTTTTTAAGTTCCAATCAAATTTGAAATTATAAACATTTTTCAATTTTGTTGGGCTTATTTTACCGGTGTATTTCTGAAGAGTAGCATAAAATAATCAACATAATTTTTCATTTTTTTGCACTGGAAGAAGTTGTAGAAATAAAAAGGTTTGAAAAAATTAATTAATATCATTTTTAGGAAAATACAATTGAAAATCAGATTAATGTATGTTTTAAAGGTTGGTTTATAGAAAATTCATGATTGTCTTATATTTTTGTAAAACATGTTTTTCAGTAGAAAAAAAATTAAAGTTTGTCTATTTTTTTGTTACAACTTAAACTGCTTGTTTATTATTTTTGGTGTTATTTAAAATGTCCATAAACATTACAATTTGAACTAGTTTTACAAAAGCTTCTTAAAAAATGGTCAAACTAAAAATAAAAAAATCAACCAATTTTAAACGCTAAAAAATGGGTGTCCACATATTAAGTGGCGGTAGTCTATTTTATTAAAAAAAAAAATGTTTGACTGCTTATGGAAAGTATAAGCTGTCTTGAAAATGAAGATAAAGAGCATTATTTAGCCTTATGTTTTATCAGTTTCTAAATAATTAATTAATTGGGAGAAAATCAGGGCACGACCGGAGATTTAAAATCGCTCGTCGAGAGACACCCTGTAAAATTTAAAGTTGCCGGGACAGATTTTTGAGAGACTTGAATAAGCCGAAGATTCTTATGGAATGGTACTATCACCCTGTACATTTTCGTAAAATGGAACAAGTTTCCTTTGATCGAGTTGAATTATTCACACGTCTTGAGTTTATCTGAAAATTCTGAGCACGTATAAAAGTTTGGAGCGATTCGCCGACGAAAATTGCTATTGGAAGTAGAGCTTGAGCACACACTTTGCACGTATCTTTTTTTGTACTCTTTTCAGTCGGAGCAGAAGTCGGATGCACCTAAAGATAAAGATGCACCTGCCAGTGCCCCTGCTGCCCAGGTAAAGTAGATTTACTTTTCTGTTTTTCGTTAAATTTGCATTTGCATCTCAAATAGAACCATGTCAACTCCTCGAGCATTATTTCCTTTCCCCGCTTTTGCAAGAAGAAAAAAATGGTGAGCATCTTGATCTCTCTGGTTAAAGCACTTTACATTATTTCATCTACCTCTGATGAATGTATTTGTTATTAATATTAATTCGCAACTAAGGTACGCCATCCCGAGAATCTGAAAGTGGCTCTGCTTTTTTAAGAGAAGTTTTTTTATTTATTTTTTTAATAAATAATAAAATGGGGAGAGCTTTTTTTTGTATCTTACATAATTTTCAGGCTTACGTCAGGGATTACAAAATGTCATCTTTTTCCATCCCTTGAATTTGAAAATCTAAAATCGGGAATTTAGAGCAAATTTTGAATATTCTTTTTACCAAAAAGGGACGAACTTTCAACTTAATAGATTAATTTAATAAAGCAGGTCGACTTTTTCCTAAGTAATTGAATTTTCAACCAAAAAGTTTAATTTTCATCGATAAATGTAACATTTGATATTTCGAACAAAACCAACTTTAATTTCAAGCCAAAAACAGTTGCATTCATACGAAAAAGACGATTTTACAACAAAAAATAGGCTTTTTTATACTTAAGAGGTGAATTTTCAACAAAAAAGTTAAACTTTTAACCAAAAAATATAAGTTTTGTTCTCAACGAGAAATGTATTAATTAATATTTAAACCTAAAAAGGTTTTAATTTGAAATTAAGAGCAGCTGAATTCATAGAAGAAACGATTTTTCCACCAGAAAAATTCTGCATCTAAGAAAGGAAAAAAAATCCAAAGAAAGCGTTAAATTTTCTACAAAATAGTTAAAATTTCATTTCGATAATATTCATTTTTACTGGATATGGACTAGACCGCGACTGTGACTACAGTAACTCTCAAAATAGGAAAAGACTAAAGAGTTGCATTTTTCACTAAGAAAGATGAATTTTCAAATAATAAAGATTTAGTTTTGAGAAAAAATGTATTTGGTTTTTGAACCAAAAAGGCGAGTTTTACAAAAAAGTTGACTTTCGATCAAAATGTTGAATTTTCAAGCAAAAGGGGTGCAAAACAAAATTGCTGAATTTGTAATCAAATTTTCAATAAAACAATACAAATTTTAATCATTAAAGAACTAAATATAACCAAATATGTGAGTCAAAATATTTTTATTTAAAATTATTTCTTTTTGGGTTGAATATTTAAATATTTTTATAGAAATTTCAACTTTTTTAAAATTAAAAATTCGTCTTTTTGACATCGAAATTCAACAGTTTGGTAAAAATTGAACTATTTGGCTGAAAATGAATATTTTCTATTAAAAATTTATAGTTTCGGTTTGAACATTTATCTTGTTCTTTGGAAATTCATCTCTGTAGTTAAAAATCAATTATTTTCGAAAAAAATTGAATTACTTGTTTAAAAATTGAAATGTTATGTAAAAAATTAGTCTTTTTCACTTCAAGAATTATAATAATCTTGTTTTTTTTTTTTTTTTTTTTTTTTTGCAAACGATTCAGCTGCTTGGTTGAAAGTTCTTACATTTTGTTGAAATTTCATCTGTTTTTGGTAGAAACTTAATCTTGTTGGTTGGAAAATCATCTCTCTTTGGCTAAAAATGCAATTATTTTAGTATAAAATAGAATTAATTGTTTAAAAATTGAAATGTTTTGTAAAAAATTAGTCTTTTCGACTTGAAGAATCATTAATTTGCTTGAAAATGCATCGTTTTCGTCGAAAATTAATTTTGTTGGTGAAAAATTTATCTATTTGGTTGAAAATTTAATTATTTGTTAAAAATTAATCTTTGTTTTATTAAAAGTCAAATTCATTTTCATCCTTTTGGATTAAAAATTCGTACTTTATGGTTGACAAATTTAAAAAAATCACATTTTTGCCTTCAAAAAATATACTATTTTTGTTGTTGGCTATCAAGAAAAATGCTTCGCACAACTCAGGCTTTTGTAATGAAAAGAATGTACTAGAAAAAGATAAGGAAAAGAATAAGAAAAGAATAAGAAAGCAAAATATATCTCCTGATAATATTTTAGGGTGTCTGCCCCACCTGGAAAACCTGGAATTGCCAGGGAATTTTTTCGAGAGCGTACTTCATTTGTTTTTTAGTTCTAATATTCCTTTATATTAAAGATTTGGTTGAAAATTCGGTTGTTTGTTTGAAACCAATTTTTTAAAATGAAAATGCAAGTACCTTTGTTGAAAATTTGTCCGTTTTGGTTTAATTCAATTATTTTTCATTACAAATTTAAATCTTCTTTCGTTGAAATATCCAGTAATGCACTTGTTGTTCTGAATTCATATTTTTCGAATAAAGATTTGAGTACTTGATTGAGAGTTACTCTTTTGTTAAAAATTAATTTTTTTGTTGAAAAGTGAGCTTTTTTGATCAGAATTGTTTTTTTTTGTTGGCTGAAAATTAATTTTTTCACTGAAAATTCAAATACTCCAGTTGCAACTTTAACTATTTTGTTCGAAATTTATTTGTTAAATCTTTTGTTGAAAATTATTTTTTATACTGAAGATATAACTGATCAATATTTAGTTAAAAAATTAATTTTTTTATTTGGAAATTTAAAATGTTTGAGTAGAAATTAATCTTCTGGGTTAAAAAATTAACTTTCTTGTTGGAAATTGAATGATTTTAGTTAAAGACTCATCATTTTAGTTAAAAATTTATCTCTTTGGGAAAACATTAACTGTTGACTGAAAATTTTTAATTATTCAATTGTTGGTTGGCAAATAATCTTTTTAATTTAAAATTCATGTATTTTCTATAAAATTGGTATTTTTTGATAAAAATTAATCTTGTTGGTTAAAAATTCATTTTTTGTTGTTAAAAAATCAACTATTCCTGTTGAAGATTGATCATTTCATTTGAAAATTCATCTTTTTTTGTTTAAAATCAGCTACTTGTTTGAAAATGTATCTTTTTCATTTGAAAAATCAACTGTTTCATTGAGAATTAATGTATTTTTTAATCATCTTTTTGGTAGAAAATTAAAATTTTCGTTGAAAATTCAACTATTTGGTTAAAAACTGTTTTATCTTTTTGAAGACCCAAATTTCTGCTTGAAAAGTCAAGAATTTCAAGAAATAATAAATTATGTTTTTAGTATTATATAATTAATCTATCGTCTTAAAATCTTTAAGAATACCTTCGATAATATTGATTAAGTTTCAAGAAATGAAAAAGTACATGATTTATAATAAACTCGCGAAAAATTATACGTGGAAATAACTTTAGATGCATGGAAAAAACCTGAAAATGTCAGGGATTTTTTGTTTAAAGTCAGAGAATTTTTTCAAGACATTAGTTAATTTTTTTAAAATTGCAATGTCAAATTGAATAACAAGTTCTTTTGTTTTAAATAAATTTTTTTGTAGAGTTCAACCATTCTGTTTCTAGTTGAAAATTAATGTATTTTGCTGAAAATTTATTCTTTTTGGCTGAATTCCATTATTTTTTATTACATTTTTTTTATCTTTTTTGGTTGAAATATTAAGTAATACATTTTTTGTGCCAATTAATCTCTTTTGAATGAAGAGTTAATTACTTAGTTGACAGTTACTCTTTTGTTAAAAATTAATTTTGTTGTTACAGATTCATTATTTTAATTAAAAATTCATTTCCTTGGTTGAAAAATGAGCTTTTTTTCTTGAAAATTCGTTTTTCCTTTGGCTGAAATTTAGTTGTTTTTTTTACTGAAAATGTAACTATTCCAGTTGCAACTCGAACTATTTTGTTACAAATTTGTTTTTTTGTTATTGAAAATTAATTTTTTTTACTGAAAATATAACTATTTAATATTTGATCGAAAAATGATTTTTGGTTTAAAATGTTGACTTTTTGATAGAAATCAATCTTATGGGCTGAAAATAATTCTTATTAATTAGATTATTCATTTTAGTTAAAAACTCATACTGCTTTGGTTGAGATTCATCTTTTTCATTTAAAATGCATGTATTTTTAATAAAATTCAACTTCGTTGGTAAAAATGAATCTTGTATTCCAGTTTCGGTTTTATGTTATTTTTTTTGCCTGCTATTTGGTGCTAAATTGAAATATTTTCCCAAAATTGATCTTCTTCATTAAAATTCATTTATTCCGGATAAAGATTGATCATTTTGTTTGGAAATTCATTAGTTTGGTTGAAAATGTACCTATTAAGTTAAAAATGGGTATTTTAAAATTGAAAATTCAACTTTTGTGTTAAAAATTCATCTATTTCGGAAAAAGGATTTATCATTTTAGTTATAAATTCAATAGTTTGGTTGAAAATTTAACTAGGTAGTAAAAATGGTTCTTTTTAAATTTTAAATTCAATTTTTTTGTGGAAAAATCATATATTTAATTTAAAAATCGTCTTTTTAGCAAGATTATTTGGGTAAAAGTTAAATTAAATTTGTTTAGCAAAGAAATCTGTTTTTGTGTGTGTGTAAGAATTCCATTTTTGGTCGAAAAGTGATCTTTTTTAGTTCAAAATTCAGCTATATGTTTAAAAATTGATCTTTTTCAGTAGAAAATGAATCCTTTTGTTTACAAATTCATGTATCTTTTCGAAAATCTAAATTTCTACGTGAAAAGTTAGGAATTTGAAGCAGTCCAAATTTAATGGTCAATATAATACTCACATTGTTTTACCTAAATATGCAGTAAATTTTAGGTATATATAGATAAAATAAAAATTTATTTAAGTTTTATTCAAATTTATGGACCTTCGAGATAAATTCGAGAAGTGATTAATTATGTTTTTATAATCATTTCATTATTTATTTAATCTATCGTGATAATTACTTAAGAATGTCTTGTAATAATAATTAAATTCCAAGAAACTAAAAAGGACATTATTTCTGATATAATCTCACGAAAACTAATACCTCGAAAAAGCTTGAGATAACTGGAAAAAACCTGGAATTTCCAGGGATTTTTTTTGCATGATTTTAGTAGACACCCTGTATTAAAAGTTTTGAATAATAACTAAAACCACCTTTTTTTTTACCTAAAATAGAACTACATACTTTAAGAGCTGTGATCGATGTAACTTGCTTTTAGCCTGGAGAATAATTTCGTTCGTCTATTTTTCGAGATATGCGCGCTCTAGTTTAATTATTTCCGTCTTGTTGTCTGTTTAGGAGAGCCAACCGCTGCAAAATACCACCACCGAGAGCACTGCTTAACCAGCAAAAATTGCTACCACTACCACCATCACCGCGAAGTAAACACTCCTTTATAACACCAACACCCGTTATACACCGAAGCAGCAGGGCGTCAGCAGCGTAAGTAACATCAGCAGCAACAGCAACAAAACAGCAGCAACAGCAATTCAATAACAATTTAAAAAATCCAACAAAAAAATCAAAAAAACAAAAAAAAAAAAACAAAAAAATACCAGCAAACGCTACTCCACACTCTCCCCACGAAAGCATAACAAAATTGCGACATGTAAACACAATTGGAGGTAAAAGGATAGTGGTAAAAATCAGAAAAAAGTTACTGCGATAGCGAGAGAAAAAACCCTACTACTGATGGTTTTTTGTTTGTTGTGAAATGCTTTATCTTTCGTTTTTTACTTTAATAACCTAATAACGCTAAGTAACCATCCTACCAAAATCTATCAAGGCTCAACTCAAGGTTATGATTAACCCCGGTCAAACAAGTATATTTTTTTTACTAGTGAAAGAAAATAACAAAATTTAAACGAAAGCATCCATTCTGGCTGATGCGAAGCTCTTAGATCTTTGACGCTAAAATTATCCATGATCGTGGAAGAAGTAAAATCGAAGGCGGCATAAAAGTAAAATGTGTTGAGAGTACAGGAGAGTCGAGTCGTTGGAGCAATAGCGAAGATCTCGAGAAAAGGAAAAGAAAGAATGCATTTATTTTTGTTCTTGTTTTTTTTTTAATTTTTTTTTAATTTTCTGTTTCATAAGTTATTTCTGACTTTTCCATTAAAGTTCGTTCAAGAATTTTTTGAGATTTCTACCGTTTTTTTTCTTCTTTTTTTTTTGTTTTGTTTTCTTTCTACAATAATTAGACAACGATCACTAAATAAACGTATTTAGGCTTTTTACGCGCGTTTAAAGACTCGTTGAAATGTTTTACAATGGCGCGAAAGGATGAAATTGTATTTTGCGCTATAATGTTTGCCGTCAATCATTGAATTTGAAATTCTTGAGACCCCCCCATTGTTTTGTCGTCTTTAATTCTTACGATTTATTGTTCCCGAGACGAGAATTAAAAAAATTCGACCCCTGGTGGAATCGAATGAGCGTAAAAATTGTACTCTTTAATTATATTATTGATTGGACTTGTCGTTTTTATTTGACGATGGGACAATCGGTGCCGACTTTAGGCTCCAAAATTAGTGTCGATCATTACAAGGCGAATGTGTCCTGCATGTTTTTTTTTTCTTCAGTCAAATTCGTCAAGCATAATATTTTCGGTCGACGCTCTTCTCGGAGCTCAACGTACGGATTTCTAAAATGCTCGATTGACAGCGCGTGTGTGATTTGTCATGAGAGTGAACGAGAGAGGGAGAGAAATGAGAGAGAGAGAGATTTATAGAACTTTGCATGATGCTCTTTTTTTAAATTTTAGTTTGTAGCACCATCCTCAGGAAATAAAGTATACAATTTTTCTTTCTATTCAAGTTTCTCAAACATTGCTCCAATCTCACTAGTTTGACTAAATCCTTGATTTTTATTTTATCTTGTCCTTTGAAATCCGCCTTATATTGCAGCAACGCACAATTTTGCACGCATACAGCTCTTGTCTAATGAAAATTCTGAAGTAGGTTTGGATTCTGGAATCGGTTTCTAGGATCAGATTTTGGAATCGGTTTCTAGGAACAGAGTTTGGAATCTGTTTCTAGGATTAGATTCTAGGATTGGATTTTGGGTTCGGTTTCTAGGATTGGACTCTGGAATCGGTTTCTAGGATCAGATTTTGGAATCTGTTTCTAGGATCAGATTTTGGAATCTGTTTCTAGGATCAGATTTTGGAATCTGTTTCTAGGATCAGATTTTGGAATC
>JAAAKG020135960.1:0-15038 GCA_010014905.2 Druon quercuslanigerum | reverse complement strand
TGTTTCTAGAGATCGGATTTTGGAATCGGTTTCTAGGATCCTACGTCAGAACTTTCAATAGTTTGGCTTATTTAATCGTTTGCCGAAAATGGAAACCTCGTGTTGAGTCCTTGTGATGTGCATAATATCATTGTATGTGAAAGTAATCGTTCAATGAGAGAATTGTATCAGCGATACTACTACCTTAGAGCGAGAAAAAAAAAGAAACGTGTGGTTACGAAATACTTTTAGAATTCTCGAGATCACCTCCTGTTTTAACCGAAGGATCCCCCGAAGAAATTTCAGAGAAATAGTTACAGTTTTTAGAAATATTGAAGAATGAAGATATCAAAGAGTATTAGAAATAATATAGGGGTTAATTGTGTTAAAACAGGATAGGCACGTAACCACTGCGGAGCATAATGTAGCTGATTATAATAGAGCGGAATTCTCGTAAGAGGATTTACGGTAGGGAGAGAAAAAAATGCGAAAATGTACAAGCAAGTGAGTGAGGAGGGAAAGTAATCGCGAAAAAAATGCATATGTCGACTGAAATCCAGGCCTTTTTAAGGTGATGTTAGTAATCTCGGGGGAGAAATTGGCTAATTACCAGTATCCACGTGAATACAGACCGAGAAAAAAAAGGCCTTGCGGGGATGAAAAATAATGATAAAAACAATCGTTCCCGGGCCTTATTAGTTAGCCAGTGTGTCGAAGTCAACGCGTGGTGTTTGCAGAGAAACAATTAAAATAAGACAGAACAAAAAAAAAACAGTAAAAATACCCAAAGTACGCACTATCTTCTGAAAATCTGTTTGAAATCTGATAAATCCGTTTGTCATTTTGTCTCCGACCTAAAGAAACAAATTCGAGACTCGAAGTGCCGATAAGTGAGCTCAAAGTGGTTTTTCTCTGAAAGAGCTATATTTTAAATCTTGTGACACATTCTGGATTTATATAAGATATTTTCACAGAAAAGACACTTTGTCTACTTGCCCGTTTCTGGAATCTTTCCAATTCTCGGGTGCGAAAGAGAGAAAAAGAGAGAGAGAGAGAGAGAAAGGGGAACTGTTTTAAAAAAGTGCAAAATAAAAGAAATTTCTACTACACGTGTGTCAGCTTACGAATTTTGTAACGCTTCCGAATATCGATTGCAGTAATTATTAGTAACAACCACGTGAAGATCGCGATTGTCAATTAGGTCGATTAATTAATTAAAATGTTTCCATCAATGCCGATACTCGAGACTAGGTACTAAAAGCTGAAAAAGTTTTTAAAACAAATGAAGGGAGGGTGAGGGAAATGAGGGGAACGATAGGAAAATAATAAAAAAAAGAAAATCCTTCAGGGAGACGTTCAATTTTCGAACAAAATCTCTTTCGATTGAATTTGTCGGAAGTGCCCAGTGAATTTTGTACCGAAACTTGAAGCTCTAAAAGCTAATTTCATACATGGAATTTAATTTTTTCACGAAACATGTGCATTATAAAAAATAAACGAAAGAAAAAAAATCGAAAAAATTGTAAACTTTAAACTAGTGAGTCGTTATTCGCTGTCCTCGATTTCTGGCTCCTCTCCTTTTTCCTACCGTGATTAATTAAATGGGAATTATTCTTTATTTAATTATTGAAATTTGTTAGGTTTATATTGCAGACCATATTTTTGCAGACCCAATTATTTTGAATTCTTTGAAATATTTCAGGACATTTATAAAGGTTCCGAGAAAATTTAAATAGATTTTTGAAAATTTTAAGGAACTTTTAAGATTTCAGGCTATTCTTAAAAGATTTCAAGGATTTTTGTTATTAATTTAATTAATTTGAACTGATTTTAAAGCTTTTGAAATATTATAGGACATATGTACCGATTTTATGAGACATATGACGTTTTAAACTATTTAAAAAGATTTCTGAGGATTTTAATGATTTCAAGGGGTTTTTAAACTATCAATGTATTTTAATATATTTTCCATGATTTCAACAAATATCATCAAATATCATCAAAGAATACCATGGAATTTTATAATATTTTAGCGCATTTTAAAGACTTTATTCATGAGGAGTGAGATATTTTGTTGGAATTCTCTTGAATTTTATGAATTCACTGGAAGTTTTTTAATTAACTTGATCTCTGTAAATTTACTCTTTTCTACATAATGTAAATAATTTCATTCTTAATTTTTGATAATTTTAGTTTAATTGGTTCTGAGGATCAATTGATAAAATGATTAAAGGATTTGAAATTTTTTTTTCAAATTCTTTGGTGTTTTCAACTGCTTCAAAAAGTTTCAAAGGCTTTCAAAAGTTATCAAAGGATTTGAAATATTTTAGGAAATTTTAAAAGATTCCCAGAAATTTTTAATTTTTTTTCAGTAGTTTTAAGGTTTTCTAAGATTTGAAGAGGTTTTTAAATATTTTTTACAGTTAATTTGTAATTCGCCCGCAATTTTCATTAATTTATCCTAAATTCTTTTGAATTCTTCTAAATTCACTCAATTCTGCTCAATTCAATTACTTTTTCTACGCTTTTGAATTGTTTTCAATTCACTTTAATTGCTTTTTAAATTCTGGTTGATTTTTTTAATGAATGTAATCTAATTCTTCTCATTTTTTTTAAATTTCTCTAAATTCACTGAAAATTTTGTTTTAAGCTTCATATTTTCGTATTTCAAAAATTCAATTGTTTTGTAGGAAGTTCCTCTTTTTGATTGGAAAATTCAGTAATTCGGTTGACATTTTTTTATTGATTGAATTCAACTATTTTTTGTTTAAAATGGAAATATTAACTATTAATTTTTTTTTTGAGAATTCATCTTTTCTTAAATATTTCTTTTATATAAACCGTTGTTTCTGTTGTAGATTTATCACGGTAGTTGAAAATTCATCTCTGTTTGCAAATTTAATTATTCGATTTTTGGTCGAAAAAATCTTTTGTAGTTGAAAATTTAACTATTTGCTTGAAAATTTATGTATTTGGTTGAAAATTCCCCCTTTCGAGTAAAAATTTTCTCAAAAAACATTTTGTTAATTCATATTTTTTCCGAAAATTTAACTACTACTTTTTTAGTTAACATTACTATTAGTTGGAAATTTATGTAATTCGTTGAATTTTTGAAAATTGTTATTTTTATAGTAAATTTATCTTTGCATAATTTTTTGGTTGAAAATTTAGCTATTTTTATAAAAATTAATATAGTTTGTTGAAAATTAGCCTTTGTCATTAAAAATTATTGTACTTGGTTGAAATATATTCTTTTTCGTTTAAAATTGAATTCTGGGTAAAAGTTTATATTTTTTGGTTGGAGATTCTTCTCTGGTTGAAAATTTAAATTCTTTGTTAACTTTTTTTAATAATTATTTTTTCTAAAAGTTAACTACATTTTTGGTTAACATTTATTTTTACGAGATGGAAATTCAACTAGTTTGTTGAAAACTCGACTATTTGTTTGAAAATTGAACTGTTTTTATAAAAATTTAAGTATTTTGTTAAAAAATTGCATTTTTTAAATAAGAACTTATGTACTTGATAGAAAAAATGTCATCCTTTGAGTTGAAAAGTTAAATATTCTGTAAAAAAATACCTTTTTTAAACAAATAATTTTTCTAAAAATGTAACTACTCCATTGCTACTTAACAGTTGTTTTTAATAATTGGAAATTCAACTATGTTGTGGAAAAATCGTGTTTGTTGTTGAAAATTTGTATTTTTTATCGCAAACTATTATCTGCAAATTTAATTTCTTGTTAAAATTACAATTTTTTGACTAAAAATTAATATGGTTTTGTTGAGGATTCATCTCTTTTTTTGAAAATTGGACTTTCTGTTTGAAAGTTGAACTAATTTTATAAAAATTCATGTTTTGTGGTAAATCTTTTTTTTTACGTAAAAAATTAATGTACTTGGTCAAAATATCTTATTTAAAAAATTTAAAATTGAATTGTTTAAAAATCCAAATTTTTTTATTGGATATTCACTTCTGACTGGAAAGTTAAATATTTCGTTAAAAATTAATTTTTTTAATTAAAAATTTTTCTAAAAATTTAAATACTACATGTTTTATTAAAAACTGTTTTTTTTTTTGGTCAAAAATGAACTATTTTACATAAAATTGTTATAATTCGTTGAAAAATCGTATTTTTTGTAGAAAATGAATCGTGTTAAAAATTTAAGTTGTTAAAATTACAATTTTTTAGTATAAAATTAATCAGGTTTCGTTGAGGGTTAACTATTTTGTTGAAAATTCGACTGTTTGAAAATTGAACTATTTTTATATAAATTTATTTCCTTGGTTGAAGATTCGTCATTTAGAATATCAAATTCAATCATGTTTTTTTTTTAATATTGTCCTTGCTTATCTTTTCTGTTATTTTAGATATGATAAATTACAAAAATTTATTAATAATTCTTATTTTATATTTTACAGTAATTCTAAAATCTTTTCCTCTACAATTTTTCCTTTCTAAGACTTATTTTTTAAGCACACATTGTCAATTTAAAAAATGTTAAAATACAGTGTTTATGAGTTAAACAATTATCATTTAAAAGCGATTGAAATTGAAATTTTTTGATAAAAAGTGATCAGCTGTAAATATAAATAGAAATAATTATTTTTGAAGTCTAACTGTAGTTGGAGTATTAAAAAATTTTAAATGACTGGTTTTACAAGTCGATTCTAAATCTCTTTAAAATAAACATATTTGCAGATTTTAACGATGACAATTAAACTGTTCGAATTTGAAAGAATTCGAAAAAAAATCAAGTTTAAAATTAGTAAGTCTCACAAATTTAAACGTCCGATTGAAACTTCATGAGCTATTTTCAATTTAAAAATATCTTTAAATTAAAATATTAATAATTAAACGCTTTTAATTTAATTTAAAATCCTATTAAAATATTATTTAAGTCTAAAATATTCCATTCCTAATCCAATCAATTTTAAATTTTCTAATTGGAAAAATTAACAATATTTTAATATTTATCAATATTGGCTCTAAAATAGACATTTATAAATTACATATTCAAAGCTACAACTTTAATTGGTCCATTTAAACATCTATTTAGTTTGTGAAACTAAGTTAAAATAATTTAACATCTAATTTAAAAAGGGTTACATTAAAGAAAATTTAATCGTCAATTTTGAATGTTTCTGACATAAAATTATCTTAAAATGATATAATTTGGAAAATTTATGAATTTTTCAAAATTTTAAAAAATATAAGCCTATGTAGAATGACAGCATTTCTTCTATTTAAAGTTTTTTTTCACGACGAATATTTTTAAGAATAAAATTTCTGAAGCCTAAGTAAAACGGAAGTTCAAAGTTAAAAAACCTGCCAGTGAGGTATTTGTTCCTCACTATTTGAGAAAGATTTTAGAATTTTTTCAGATTTATTCATTCGAAATTGACGGAAGTTGTATGAAAAAAAATACTAGAAGCTGCCATCGATTGGTAACGTAGTTTATGGACGGCAGTTAAGATAATGAAGAATTGAAATATGAATTGTTTATTAATTAAATAAATAATTTTTTAAATATATTAATTTGTTTAAAAACTACAAGAAATCACCAGTAATTATCAAATAGCAATACTTATTTAATTACAATATTCATCAATGACCTGGAACTTTCAAACTCTTTCGAATTATAATTTTAAAACTAAATTGGAATTACTTTTTTGAATTTAAATTATCCCGCTGATATTATTCGTCAAAGAGCGCATGCGTCTTATCACAACCTTTTCTAGCATTTTCTGCCTTTGGATGAATAAATTACAGATATGCAAGTGAAAATCAACGAATTTGAATAATTTCTGTTTTAATTTGGCCCCTCTTCTTTGAAAAAAGTCAAATAAATTTAAATAATATCAATATGAAAATCTCACTTGACCAACGGTCTTCACGACTTCCGTTAGTCTTGATCTGGCGATCGAAGTCGGCAGATTCTCGGTTCTTTTTTGCGGTTTTTAATACTAAAATCACTCGGATTTTCGTCGCGTTTCGTCAAAATTATTGAATTTTCATGCAATTTAGCCATTTGTGATCCACTTTAAATAATGATTCATGCGTTTTTCGGATAAAAAAAATGTTTTCTGTGCTTTTAAATTCGTCTCGTTTCTATAACAAATTCGACTTTATAACCGCCATGTCATTTCGGTCGTTCGAAAACTATTTTGCATGATTGTCAGAAGTTGACATTTGAAGAAAACTCATGAATATTCGTACAGATTCGAAAATGAAATAAGTGAGGTTGAGTAAAGATTTTTTGAAGTGGATCTTTTTCCCCGAAGTGTCTGTTATCATCGTTATCATTTTGAGATTTTTTCCCCATAAAGATTTCAGCAGGAAATCATAAGTTTCTTAGTGTTTGCTTTTTTGTCGTGAACCTGATTTTTCATTTTGATTTATTTGAAAATGATTGTCTTCAAATTGAATCAATTCAAATAAATTTTTTGACGTGCGGATCGAATTTGAAAGTGAGGTTAGGATAAAAGTCTTAAAAATATTTTGCCGGTAGTGTAGTATCGTGACTTGTGCGGTTTGATTTTACAAGAAACATTTATAAAAAATGAACAGTCTTACAAATTAGGATAAGATTTAACATTTCCTTGGATCTGGAGCTGCTGTCTTCGTTCCAAAAAAAGGTAAGTAAGAAAAAACTATAAAGTTTTAAGTTCCGATTTTGAATGAATGTAAATGCGTAATAATAATACCCTAAAATTTATGGTCCAAAATTTTTTGCCTCTATTTTCATGCATATTGGACCTAAATTTGTTGGAATCGACACTTATAATTTGATAAACCTGAATTGTTTAAACAAGTTATTATTGTTTTTAACAATTTTCTTTTAGAATAGAGTTAAAAAATCGCGGATTATACGAAGTTTTCAACTTTTCAGATTGATCGATGCAATAATTAATTAGATTTAACAGAAATTAAAGTTTTAACCATTTATTATTATTTGTAATAATATTATTTTAGAATAATGCTAGAAAGTTGCGGTTTTTTCTAAAAATTTTCACTTTTGGTCCACTTTTTACTTATAATGAGGTAATAATTATTTCAAGGTAACAAACATAATTATTTAAACAGTTCTTTTTTTAAAAATAATATTCTCTTTGAATAATGTTAGAAAGTTCCTTTTTTTCTCAAATTTTCAACTTCTTATCTGCTTCTTGTCTCCTTTTCACTTAGAGTATGGTAATAATTAATGAAAGTCAACAAAGATAATTGTTTAAACAGTTATTATTGCTTATAACTATTTTCTCGTATTGTAATGCTAGATGTTTGAATTTTTTTCTTCAAATTTTAACTTTTTGTCATTTTTTTTGCTTAGTAAGATAATAATTAATCAAATTTAAGAAGGATAACTGTTTAAACAGCTAATTATTGTTTATAAATATCTTACAACAGAGTTATACTATAAATTTGAATTTTTTTCATTTTCCTCTTTTTTCTGACTTTAATTAAGAACAAATAATTAATATTAATTTAAACAAAAAGATTCTCAGTAACTTTTTTGGGCGAATTTTAATTAATTATGATTCTAGCATTATTCTAAAAATTTATTATTATAAATAATAATATATTGTTAAAAAAATGTTTTCTGTTAAATTTAATTGATTATTGCTTTGCAAGTTGAAAATTTCGGAAAAACGAAATTTCCTAGCATTATCAAAGGAGAATGTTATCAAAAATAATAACTTTTGTAGTCAATTATGTTTGTTATCTTGAGTTACTTATTACCACACTCTGAAAATTCGACTTCAAATGGAATATTTTAGAAAAACTTAACTTTATAGAATTATTCAAATAGAATGTTATTAAAATAATAATATATTGGTTAAATAATTATCCTTGTTAACTTTAATTAATTATTGTCTGGTTGTGACTTAAAATTTTAAAGCAAGTTGAAAAATTTATTAAAAAGCCTCGACTTTTCAACTCTATTCTAAGAAAAAGTTTCTAAAAATAATAATAAATTATTTAAATAATTTATATAAACTTTCAATTATCAGTACAAAGTCGTATTTTGTGTACTAGAAACAATTTGTATTAAATAAAGCGCTACAAATTAATATTTAGTGAAAGAATCTCGCAAAAACCAATTTTTCACTTGTGGGTTTTTTTTAGACTTTATAAAAAAATGATATTTAATAAGTAATTATTTATTCGTATTTTATAGTTAATTGTAAAGAGAAACGTTGTGTTTTAACTCGATTCATTTAGTATTGACGATTTTTATTAAAACTTACAAAAACTGAATTTTTTTCCTTTTAATTCCGAAAATTTAATTTACGCAAATTATAAAGAATTTTTTAGTAATAATCTGTAAAATGTATTGATTTTACACTATTATTGATTCTGAGTCACAAGCTTTGCTTATAATTTCTTTTTCTTTTAATAAAACTAATTTTTCAAAAAACTTGATCCTGCTATGCCGAAAAATAATCGAAGCAGTAAATATTAGGTTGGTTCAAAAAAACTTTTTTATACTGAAGGGCTAGGCCCCTATTATTGTGAGGCTCCCGGAAAAAGAAATTGCATTATTATTTTTATAAAATTCGTCAATGTGTTAACCATTAACCGGCTCTACGAGTGTAGATGACCCAGGGACATTTTTTTTACAATATTTCCCATTCAAACGTCAAAACAAAGGGCGTAGAATAAAAAAATGGAAATAATTAAAATTTTTTAAAATAAAAAACTCCTAACTCAAATTAATATTTTTTTAAAGCTTACACTATGACGTTTTTTTGTGTGCGTGCGTCATTATAAGATTAAGCAGTTCGATTTTGGTGCAAAAATAATGAAAATTGGAAAAGTTATCTAATTTTGTGTAAAAAATGGCATTCTTTAATTTGCTTTAACAGTTTTAATTTTATAAACTATTTTAGTTTATTTATATTTATTTGTTAAATATTCGCTCTTAATTTTAAAGAGCTCAAGAAATTATTAGTTAATAAATTATTAAGACAGAGAGCTTTTTCCAGAAACTTTTATTTTATTTTTTTAAATTGAAAATTGAGTGTTTGCGCCTGAAACCGTTGACATTCTGACTACTGTGTATGCTGGGCTGCCGGTGTATCGGGTTTATGGCGCAAAGCACTCTTTCCTCAATTACAAAAAAAAAACAAGAAAATTTTTCGAAAAGAGCTCTCTGTCCAAACCGTTAAGCCTTTAGATTATGTGGTAAAAATATTACGTTCAAAAATTTCATGCTTTTTAGAAGTATAATAAATCAATCGAAACTGACACTCGTTTGAAGCGCCTTAAGACATGCTTTCGGGCCTTTGAAATTAACATGGAATTTTGATAAAAAAAGATCCGTTTTCGAAAAAATAGGCGAGCTTTTTTAAAAAAATTCTGCTTGCATTTATTGTATTCGATGAGACTCCGGATTCTATAAACCCCGCATACAATTTGACAGGCCGCTTCAGGCCGCTCGAGTTGGCCCCTGATGATTTGAAAATGAGTTTTCGAAAATTTAACTTTTTAACATATCACTTTATAGGAAATTTAATGTCGCATTTTTTTCTCTTAGCAAAAAAGTTGTATCTTTTACCGTTTTTGTAAAAAATAAAAAAAAAAAACTTAATTTTTCAGACCAGCAAATTTACTAAATATTTTCACTTCAACTCGCTCCGAAAGACAAAGTTCTTTATCTTTTAATATAAAATTTTTTAGAAATTATCATTCATACTGTTCTTAAGATAATGTGCAATTTCGAATTTATTGGTTTTGTTAAATAAAAAGTTATACATTTCTTGGCAATCGGTATTAAAATAACGTTAAACAATTTTCAAACGCTTCGTTTATCGAGGGAATTTTGAGTAAGCCCAAGCTTCCAGCGAAAGAAATGTTCATTACGATATAATTAAGTTTTCTTAAAAGTTTTACCCTAATTGAATTATTCCTTAACAAAATAGGAGCATTCTAATAGCATTGTAAATGTGTACTGAACTTTCGACGCGAATATACAGAATACAGTAGTAAATTTAAAGCGAATTCACATTAAATTAAATATTCCTAATATTAAAAATAATAAAATGAGATAGTTATAATATAACATTTAAATCAAAAATGTCAAGAAAATATAAGACGTTAAAGTAAGAAAATGAAATATCACTTGGGACACCACCAATTTATGGCCCGGGACTGGTCGTTTCTCACAAGCGGTGAGAATTTTGCTGATTAGTATATAATGACCATTTCGACTAATATACCCAGCGTTTGATATTATGTGTTAGGGAATTGCTTGTATGTAGTAGTGTCAAATTAGATTATAGAATTAGGTTTACGTGCGTTAGATAAGTGAAGAATACGTTTCTCGTGTTTTAACTGTTTGAACTTTGTGATGCAAACAAAAAAAACTACAAACCTGGTGTTCTGCTTTGCGGTACGATTTTTTTGTTTGCTTTAGAACCATTCATATTTTCCCAGACTGTCTTAGACATTTCAGAGTCTCCAAAATGTTTTTGTTTTATCCAAATTTTGTAGACAGTCCAGAACCTTATGCGTTCTTTCTTCTACTTAGTATTGAAATATCTTGTAAATATTCAAAGGAGGAGACTTTCAATTTTTATAACATCTTGGTACCCGTCCAAGACTCCCAGACTGAGTTCTAAACTTTTTATAGGACAAATGTTTTCCATGTAGAGTATCTTGGATTACGCGACTCGGAACTCGGGAGTGTACAGCTATTTGTAATGAATCGAAACAGTATTATAGAGATTAAATAAACATTACGGCTAACTTCGGAAGGGAAAATAAAACAGAAAACTTAGATAAACTATTTTAAAATAAATAATTACGTCCTAAACTATTCTATATACAGTAGGGGCTGTCCATAAATTACGTGACGCGTTTTTTTTTTGTTTATATCGTTGTATCCCCTTTGGCTGCGAGGCAATTTCTTTCTTGTCTTTATTTAAACAAAAAAAAAAAAAAACACGTCACGTAATTTATGGACAGCCCCGTAAATTTATATTTCGTTTTCAAAATTTGTTAGACTTAGAAATGTGGCCACCATTTTTGATTTCATAAATCAAGTTAAATATTGACTAATCTGCTTATCGACGTTATACTGAAAACATCCTTAATGTTTTAAATCTATTACCTGATACGAAAATCCTGTTTTCTTTATTTCCACTAGTTTACAGCAGTATATACATATAAAGTGTGCCCTAACTTTTACTTATGAAAATTTTTACGAAATAAAAATAATAAAGAAAATAATTTGCTTTTTATTCACATTCATAAGTATTGCAATTTTTATCTTTTTAAAGAAAGTAAACGTACAAACACCTTGTTTATCTTTACTTTGCTAATATTATTAGCCTTATTTTCTTCATTTCTATTTATTTTTCTACGTCCACTTACAGTTTCTGGCAAACAAAGTCTCGATACACCTAAATATCTCTCCAGGTAAATATTTTTTCAAAAAGGTCAACGTCATTCTTGAAGTAACTTTTAACGAGGAATCCAGTGATGACCTTGAATTTGACCTTGAACATGATCTTCAAGGTTATTTCAAGGTCAATTTTGTTTTTTTCAACTCTTGAGATAAAGCAGTACAGATTGGTCCCAATCCATGAACTGAGTACATGTTTGGACATAAAATTTCCCGCTCTTTCGATTGTTGTTGTCAAAAATAGGAGTTCCCATAAACAAAAAATTGACCTTAAAATAACCTTGAAGATCAAATTCAAGGTCACCACTGGATTCCTCGTTAAAAGTTACTTTAAGAATGACCTTGACCTTTCTGAAAAAATATTTACCTGGAGAGATATTTATATGTATCGAGACTTTTTAAACACCCTGTATTTGTTAGGCATCAAATACAATGTTCTCTAAATTTTAAGAGATGTGTAATACTAATTAATTAATTTTTCTGGTGCACACCTATATTAAGGACATTGTTTACAAACATTGTTGTATTCGAACCGGCTAAGTGACGGGGTGCAACCGTGCGCGGTCAATGCTATTTGAATGATCCTATTTTGTTAAAAAATAACTCAATTAGGGTAAAACTTATCAGAACACTTAATTATATCCTAATTAGCATTTTTTTTGCTGAAAGTTTGGGTTTACTCAAAATTCCCTCGATAAACGGAGCTTTTGAAAATTGTCTAACGTTATTTGAATACTGATTACCAAAAAAATGTATAACTTTTTTATTTAATAAAACCAATAAATTCGCAATTGCACATTATCTTAAGAACTGTTTTAAGGACAATTTCTTAAATTTTTATCTTAAAATGTAAAGAACTTTGTCTTTCAGAGCGAGTTGAAGTGAAAATATTTAGTAAATTTGTTGATGCGTGTGAAGTTGCCCCCCCCCCCCACATTCAAAATTTCGACATTTTTTCTAGAGTTCTGACATATTTTTAAATAGTTTTATAGTTCCTGATTACTTTTAAAAATAGTTCTGGCGAATAAATAGACTAAAAATGGATTTTTCAAAATCGGGGGCTAACTTCACGTTCCCTCCCACTTTTCGAAAAATGATATTTTCTTCAGAGTGCTAAGTAGATTTAGCATAGTTCTATAGTTCCTGATACTTTTTAAAAATAGTTCCCCAAAATTTGTCAAAAAAAAAATTTTTCGAAAAAAAGAGCCGGCCCCCAACTTTCTAGAAAATCAACTTTTTCTCTAATATTCCTATAGTTCCAAAAGAGTTCTAGAGTTCTATAACCAAATAATTAAAAAGAAACTTAAAAACTCAAAAGTTAAAAAATTTTGAAAATCCCAAAATTGCAGAGAAATTTTTCGAAAGAGTGCTGGGAGTTCTGATCGGAGTTCTGTTAGCTCCCAGAATATTTCTACAAAAAAGTCTAATAACATTTTTACCCGAAGTAAAAATCCAAAAACCTACAATACTTTAACCAAAACCAAAAATTTTGAAATTCAAAATTTTGAGAGTGCTGGGATTTCTGATCGGAGTTCTGTTAGCCCCCCGAATAGTTCTACCAAAAAACTCTGATCAGAACTCCCAACACTAAAAAATTTTCAATTTCAAAATTTTTGGGTATGGTTAAAGTGCTGCAGGTTTTTGGATTTTGAATTTATGGAAAAATGTTATTAGTCTTTTTGCTAGAACTATTCGGGGGCTAACAGAACTCCGATCAGAACTCCCAGCACTAAAAAAATTTCAATTTCAAAATTTATGGGTATGGTTAAAGTGTTGTAGGTTTTCGGATTTTGACTTCAAAAAATGTTATTAGTCTTTTTCGTAGAAATATTCGGGGGCTAACAGAACTCCGATCAGAACTCTAGCGCTCTTAAATTTTCGAATTTCAAAACTTTTGGTTATGTGTTAAGTATCGTAGGTTTTTTGGATTTTGACTTTGGGTAAAAATGTTATTAGTCTTTCGAGAAATTTCTCTGCAATTTTTGGATTTTAAAAATTTTGTTTTTTTTTGAGTTTTCAAGTTTTTTAAAAATTATTTGGCTGTAGAACTCTAGAACTCTTTTGGAACTAAAGGAATATTA
This sequence comes from Druon quercuslanigerum, assembly GCA_010014905.2. Classification (NCBI taxonomy): domain Eukaryota; kingdom Metazoa; phylum Arthropoda; class Insecta; order Hymenoptera; family Cynipidae; genus Druon; species Druon quercuslanigerum. The sequence continues at coordinate 1,570 of JAAAKG020135960.1, read as the reverse complement.
AAGAAAAAGTTGATTTTCTAGAAAATGGGGTCTGGCTCTTTTGAAAAAAAAATTTTTTTTTGAGTTAAATTTGGGGGAAATATTTTTAAAAAGTATCAGGAACTATAGAACTATGCTAAATCTAGCCAGCACTCTGAAGAAAATCTCATTTTTCAAAAAATGGGGGGGGGGGCGTGAACTTAGCCCCCGATTTTGAAAAATCAATTTTTAGTCTATTTATTTGCCAGAACCATTTTTTTTAATTTATGAGGAATTATAGAACTATTCAAAAGGATGTCAGAACTCTAGAAATAAATAAGAAATTTTGAATGTAAGGGGCCAACTTTACACGCATAATATGCTGGTCTGAGAAATTAACTTTTTTTAATTTTTTACAGAAACGGTAAAATATACAACTTTTTTGCCACAAGAAAAAAAATACGCCATTAAATTTCCTACAAACTGATCTGTTGAAAAATTTAATTTTCGAAAACTGATTTTTATGTCACCAGGGGCCAACTCGAGCGGCCTGAAGCAGCCAGGCAAATTTTATGCGGGGTTATAGAATCCGGAGTCTCAATTAACCAATTTATGGAGAAATATTTATTGTTAAAGACGTTTTGTGATTACTTGAACAAGTTCTGTTTATTTAAATATTCTTCAATGCCAAATCACGATTAATAAATACAACTAATGAGAAATACAAATTTTCATAATTTTATGAGGGAAAAATAAAAAATAGTAATTGTTTAAACAATTAGAAAACGTCTTTAGTTAAAAATGGTAATCCTAAAATTCATTAAGTGTGTCGTTAATTCCAGAAAATACGATCTTTTCATGATTTAGAATGAAGACAGAAATTGAAACAAATATAAATTGTTTAAACAATAAAAAAAACGCCGCGGGCACGTCACACACTAATATTACTGACCTCACTTTATCAGTTCACTGATTTTTTTAAACCTAAGAACTTTTTTTGTAAATAAAATATCGGACTGAAATTTTGGAAAATAAATCAGAAGTCCAGAAACTACGTGTACGTACTTCAGTTGAGTAGGAATTTCCCTAAAAATTATTTCTAAAGAAATTGAAACTGGGACCATTTTTTGACATATATTATTTGTAGCCTAGAAATTTTTTGAACCTACGTTTGAGGCCTATATTTTTTATACGAAAAATTTCTTAGGTTCAAAAAATTTCTGGATACAAAGAAAATATGTCAATCATATGTTCCAGTTTTAATTTCTTTGAAAATAGTTTTTAGGGAAATTTCGACTCAAAATAAGTAATAAACGTAGTTTAGGGTCTTCTGATAGAGATCAAGCTGAAAATGTGAAGTCGGTAATATAGTTACTCTCTCATTAATCCCAGAAAATACTAACTCATCATGATTTACAGGAAAAATAACAAATAGGTCACGTATTCTGTTTATGGGTGGAAAAAGTTTCTTTAAAAATGTATTTAATTATTTTATCGATTAGGTCTTTTATATTGATTTCACTCTGTAAAGTTATTTTTTTTATCAAAATCTTTAACAGAAAGAATTTCCTTCAGTTTTTGATTTGATTTTATTTAAAAAATGCTAATGTAA
>JAAAKG020135959.1:0-13363 GCA_010014905.2 Druon quercuslanigerum | reverse complement strand
AATTTTCTTCACAACCTCCTTACAAGCTGGATGACGATGGCATCCTTTATACTTGTAAGATTTTTCTTTTTCTAAACGTGAATTCATATTTTAATTGTTGATTTTAGGTTTATTGACCAGGAAATATTTAGTTATTAATTTTAGATGGTAATTTTGTTTGTCTACCGGTCTATATCAATATTATTAAAATATTGATAATTCTTAAGATTGTGAAAAAAATGTCTCTATCTCCGTAGGGATCTGAACCCAGGACCTTCAGACCTTCAAACCTGGGTTATAAATAAAATATTAAAATATTGATAAATCTTAAGATTGTGAAAAAATGTCTCTATCTCCGCTGGTATCTGAACCCAGGACCTTCAGAATTGCGAGCATCAGACCGGAAATCTGAAGGTTCTGGATTCAGATCCCAGCGGAGATAGAGACATTTTTTTCACAATCTTAAGATTTATTAATATTTTAATAATATTTATATAGACAAGAAGACAAACAAAATAAACATCTAAAAATAAACAATTAAATATTTCCTGGTCAATAAACCTAAGATCAACAATTAAAATATAAATAATTAAAGTTGTTAAAAATGATTTATAAAAACTAGCGAAATATTTTAATGGCAATTAAAATCTCAAAAGACCTCGAGGTAACCTTTATCAAATAAATATTGCACAATGCTCATTGTTCATTTAACAATAGTTTTTAGACTTTAATGGTTTTTCTTTCATTCTGGGTATAATTTTCAACTTATTTTATTCCTTTAAAGATTCTTTCCAAATCTTTGTTGTACGTTTTTATTCCAATACTTTTATTTAAGGATTATAAAATTGTTATTTTTGTAAAAAAAAAGTTTTTCATAAATAAATTTTTTTTTTTATGAGAACTCAACGATGGGATTTGCAGAGAATCTTTAAAGGATTATAATAAGCGCTACAGCATTAGAATTAAATGACACATATCATATTATTACATACACATTATCATATTTTCCTCGATTTTAAAAACAATTTTTAACAAGCTTTATTTTTCGATCTTGAAATAACATATAATAATAATGAATATTAATAACTTTATTAATAAATAATAGATAAGTAAACACATTGTGTGAATTAAAAAACATAATTTGTTTATTGAAATATTTGAAAATCCGAAATAAATTTAAATTAATGCATACAAAATATGTTATATATATTGTATAATATAATAACAAAATATTATAAAAATGTAGAATATTTTCTTATTGAAATTTAGAAATTACAAAAAATATTATACGTAAAATTTATTGCGCATAAAGAATGAGTTGTGGTTATTCGGAATGCATTGGGATTTACGTCTAAAAGCAGTGAATTTTACGATTTTTGAAAATTATTTTTAATTTAAAATATTAGAAAAATCCTTAAGATTATTATCACCAAAAAGACGAATTTTTAATCAAAAAGGGTGAATTTTGAACAAAGTTGTTCCATTCTCTACCAAATAGTTGTCATTTCTAATAAAGGAGATGCAGAATTTTAAAAACGGATGAACTGCTATGAAAAAAAATTGTTTAAAAGTTGAATTTTTATAGAAAAAATTCATTTGACTTTTTCAGATCAAATAATTATAAATTCTTTAACAAGAAATAATTTTCTACGAAAAAGTTAAATTTACAATCTAAGAAGAAGAATTTTGGAAATAAAAAGGATGAATTTTTTTACAAAATTTTAATTTAATTTTAAATTTACTGCCAAATAGTTACATTTTTATCCAAGAAAGATGAAATTTGCACTTTAACATATGAATTTTTATTACAAAGAATGAAAATTAAAACTAAAAGAAAAATTTAAATAAAAATTAATAATTGTTAATAATCATTTTAATAATTTAACACGAAAAGTGGTAAAGTTTGGTCGTACATAAAAAAAATCTAAAATAATACTTTTCCCGATTGGATAAGTTATAACAAAAATTTTAAACACACCTCATAAAAAGATTTCAAAAATAATATTTCTACTCCTCTCTAACCTCTTATATTAGTTTTTCTTAATTATTACCTTTTGAAAAATCTTACGTTTTTTGGTCACTCCCCTTCTCTCATTGTAATATTTTTGACAAAGTGTTTTTTAATTATTTATCATTGACACTTACACTAATGAAACTTGACCAAAGTGTGAAATTACTCAGGAATAAAAAAAATTGTACCAGGCTTTTCCTGCATGCTAACTGGAGAAATATAAAACTAGATCAAATATGCTATTGGTAATGTCCCTGATTAAAAAATTTTTATATCATTATTTTCATTAATGAGAAAAAATCAAGTATAATTAGGTAAAAATATAAATATATAAACGAAAGTATAATTTTTAAAATGTAAAACAATAAATATCTATAAAAAATATCAATGTGAAATATTAAAAAAAATATGAGCCTGTTATGACTTTTTATTTTTAAATTATATTAGCTTCAGGAGAAACTTATAAAAATTCGTAATAAGAGAATTTCGGGAAAAGTCCTTCTCCAAACATTTTTTGCGATGTCTTTTAATCTGTCCGAGAAAAATTCCAATTTTTGTATATATAAACTTTAATGATTTTAAGAAAGATTTCGATGATTTCATTAATTTTAGAAAGATTTCAAAGTTTTAAAATATATCAATGATTTTACATAGATTTTAATGATTACACAATTGTTTCAAAAGATTTCACAAAAATTGTAATGATTTCGCATAAAATATTCACTGGTAATATTTAATAAAATAATAATATTCAGTACAATGTCATTACTTTTTTTATTATATAAAATTAAAAATACCATTGTATCGTACCCAAAATTATAAAAAAAATGATTGAAAATGAGTTTTCAATAAAAATTGCATAAAAATCACTTCCAGTCACCAGTACATGGAATTAAAAATATTTTATTTAAAAGTGCTTAAATTGAAAAATTTTCTGAACTGATTGTTCTAAGATTAAAAAAATTGTAAATTCTGTTTTAACGAGTTCAGTGATTGTATTTGTCCTAGAAACTTAATATGATGAAATGTAAATATCTCAGAACGCAAAATTCGCTGTCTACATTATCTAAGATAAAGTATACATCACAAGCTGTAAATATAATTTCTGATCTCTTTTCTGTCATACTTCTTGATTTTACATTCATCAGTTGTTTCTCTGATAAGAAAAAATGAAGACTGATTATACTCTCGTTTTACCTTTGGCGGTTTTTCTCAATTTTATTGGTAAATATAATTATTTGATGCACTCATAATTTTAACTACATCTTTTGTGCTATACGCAAATCAGAACTTTTTTTCTTCCTACAATCATTTGTCTTTGTTCGAAATGAATGCGGATTTAATTTAAATTTATTTTGCTCGAATCCAGAGTTTTTTGTGTATTTTTGGAAAAAGGATTTAACTAAAAATAAACTGGGCAAAATGAAACACGACAAAATTAGGATTCACAAACAATATACCGCGAAATACTTGATCTACGTTTGGGGGTTGTTTTTGCTATCAAGCTGAGCGGGGGTCAAGGTGCGTTAAAATAAAAATAAGTGCGTCTGTCACATTAAAAAGTGGGTTTCAAAAATCCATATACGGGTGTCCAAAAAGTCTGGAAATACTTGAATACCAGATAAAATACTATTTAAAAGAAATTAAATGGTGACCTTCAATTTGACTATGACCTGACTTTTCAAGGTCATATAAAAGTCTCAGCTTGGGTTGATGGGATAGCTCTGTATTTCCTCAGGTCACTGTAGTTCTTGGAAACTTTCAACGAGAAATCCAATGAAGATCCTCAATTTGACCTTGAAGTTGACCTTTAATATCCTTGTTTCATGATTTTTGGACACAATGTGTTTCTGCTTGTTTAAAAATTACGGCAGAATTTGCAAATTGTAAGAATCTCCAAACAGCACAAAAAGAAAACAGTTTAAAGAATTCCATTCGGAGGATGCTAGCACAGCACTAGCTAAGACAAACAATTGGAATTTATTTGTAATAAAAAAAAACCTTTCGTGAATTTATTATCAGTATTGAAAGAAAATTAAAAGTTCCATCTCGAGCTAAAGTGTTTCGTAAACGCAAGTTAATTAATAAAATAGAAAAAAGAATTCAAGAGAAATTACCTCTCTCACCTCCTACATTATTAAAAACTGTACAAATGGTTGATTGTTACAGATTTGAGTTCACAATTCAACATTTTACCTAAAGAAGAACCTTTTCCTTCTTATCCTCGTACTGAAACTTCTTATTCTCCTGGTAGAGGTCATTCTCGTGAGCGTTCATTTCTTCGTACCAGGTCAAGGTCTCCTCATCCTGTCGAGCCTTCTCTCCATGCTAGAACAAGGACTCCTCATGTCTGGCAAATTTCTGATTTAGTGCGTGGATATACACCTAATCAATTACCTTTTGTTCGGCTTATTCCTCATATGAATCAACAACGGCAATTCCAAATTCGCAAATACACTTTTCCTGACGGCTTACCCCTTCAACTGAAAGTAGCACGTGGTGGAGTTGCACCTATGCCAACTATGGAACGCAATGTTTTGACAACATCTACTGGTGACATCCTTGGAATATTTGACAGTAATGATACAATTATTCGTGGAATATATGCAAAAAATGCTAAGCCTCTGAGACGAGTAAAGATAAACATTGACAGTGGCGCGATTTCGGACATAACTCCAAATGAAAACAGGGAAACTCCCTTAAGCAAGCGGAATCCAGTTTCTAAACATTTTAGATACGTTATTTTAGAAAATGTATAAATGAAAAATTTTATTTAAAGTTGATTCAATTTAAGAAATGTTTCACTAAATGTAGCTTCGAGTGATCAATCTATTCTAAAGAATAGCTGAGGCGCGATGAAACAACACCTCTCCGTATTTCAGATCGATCAATTCAGTTAGCAAGGTTTCTGCTACGTGTCTTTAAAAGCTGCAGAAATATTTGTTTTCTGAAGTCGGATCAAAATCTTACAAGTAAAAGGTAATTAAAATAAACAGTGAATTCATTATTGTTTGCATGGCTTACACAGTTTTTCAATACCCTAGTCTCTCTTTTTCAGAAACTGACAAAAGTACATTGCACAAAAACTTCGGAAGTGGGAGGCTTCAGAATATTTGCGAGACACTTTATTAATTCTCTGTGGGCTTGTACTCTATAATGTTTGTTAATTTAAAATTTTTCTGTCCCCAATAAGTTGTGAATGCAATTTTTCACAAGTTGTTGTAAGATAACGGGTTGACTGAGAACTTCCGTAAATCGAAAATCAACTAGGTGATCTTCCACTCAAGTTCTCTCTTTAAACTTGAGTTAAAAGGGACCTGCGTCATAAATTTTTTATTTTAGTTTGTTTTTAAAACACGATGTTGCTCCTTCTAAGTCCTAAGAATTATTTCGGCTACTTCTGAATGGCAGGAATATTCCACCAACAAGCACATAAACAGCAGCTGATCACTGATGGATGTCGTGAGACGCTTTCCTAATACTGCCTTACAAACTAAAAAAAATGCATAAGTCCAATCTCACTCGAACTAAGAAAATCGAGAAAAAATTTTGCCTCAATGACTTTAATATTAAATAAAATTTTACACAATTAAGATACGCTAAGGAAAGGGGCCGTATTATGGAACGGTTTTCAGAGTAACAAAAAAAATATCGTCGATTACAAATGCTTGAGCAAACGGCTAAAAAATAATCCAAGGATATTTTGAAAGACCAATATCTTTAGTATCAAAAATCAGTCGCAAAATTGTTATTCGTTAAATAAAAATAAAAGGGGAAATGTGAATTCTTAGCATGTCCCAATGATAGAATACTCTTTTCTCACCATGTACCTGTGTTCCATAGAAAATGTCCAAGGTTAAAAATGAATTGAAAGCAATAATCAATATTAAATAGTTATGTATATATTAAATTAACAGGATCATTTTAAAAATATTATAGACTTAATATTTATGTATGAAAATAAGCATTCAAAAATTAAATCAAATAGTGTAAATTTATTCTATTCAAAAAATCATAATTTTCAAGAAAAAAAAGAAGATTTCTTTGAGCTTAACATTTAAAAGGTCAATGTTAATAATTAAATATTAGAGTAAATGCAAAAAGTAGTAACAACCTTGTTACTTGCAATCTTAAAATTTTTATTTGTTTACTTTTTATGTGCAATAAATACAATAGAATTAAATAATCTTTGTGTGTATGATAAATTTGCCTTACAGTAAGATAAATTAGTTTTCCACTAAATAAGAAAAAAAAATTTTGAACCAAAATGCTGAATCTTCAACTGGAATAGATGCACTTTTTATTAAATAGATAGACTTTTAACCAAGCAGATTAATCTGGGCGAAAAATATGAATTTTTAACTAAAAATGCAAATTGTCAATGAAACATTTTTTTCAGTTAAGAAAATTCATGTTCTTCCGAAGAGATGAACTTTCAACTTGAATGATAAAATATTCAATTGCAATAGTTACATTTTCAGTTTAAAAAACTAATTCTTAAAAAAAATTTTAAACAATTTATTAATACTAAATTTTCGTCCATCATGATAGATCTAAAACTTGAATAGTAAAATTTTTAACCTAAAACATTATTTTTCAAAGAAAAAAAACCGAGTAGTGGAATTTTAAACTAAAAGTATGAGTTTTCAACCACAAATTGAATCGGTACATTTGAAGTTAAAAAAGTCAGTTTCTAACACAAAAAATGGTAAGAAAAGTTGAATTTTTTACTAAAATTTTCAACTAAATTGATTAATTTTTAAAGAAAAGATTATTTTATACCCAAAAAGATGATTTAAAAAAACATCAATTTTCAACTCAATAAAGATAAATTCTTAGCGAAAAATTGAATATTTAAATTTTCAGTCAAAAAATCTAATTTAATAGGAAAGAGATAAATTTTTACCTGAAATGAATCGCATTTTAAATTAAAAAATATAATTTTTCCTCAGTGTGTGGGTATTTTGTTGTTCTTGTTAGATAATTCTACCAGTTGAAATATTTCACGATTTGATTTAAAATTAAACTATTCATTTTAAAATTTACCTATGTGGTAGAAAAGTAATATATATATATATATATAATAATTCATCAATTAGCCTTAAAAATTAAAAGAAAATTAAACAACTTGATTAAAAATTGACTCTTCTGTAAAAAATTCTTCTTTTTGGTTTAAAAATTCCAGAATTTTGTGAAAAATTCATCTCTCTTGGTGTAAAATAATATTTTGGTTGAAAAATGTGTCAACCATTACGGTTAAAAATGATCATATTTTTGGTCGAATTTCGACCATTTTTGTTTAAAAATTCGACCATTTGATTTAAAACGAATTACGATATTTTGTTAAAGTTATGTTTTTTTTGTCGAAAATTCATTTTTTTAAACTATTTACTAAATTTGCATTTTAAATAATAATAAACTATTAAATTATTTCATTCAAAATATAATTATTGCATTTTTGTATGGACATTCGTAATCTTATTCAAAAATTGAACCATATCATTAGAACTTAATCTATTTTGTCGAAGATTAGTTTCATTTTTGGTTAAGGATTAATTTTTTTTAACTGAAAATTGAACTATTTTACATTTGGTTCAAAATTGATCCATTTATTAAAAAATTGATATTTTCTATACAGCTAAAAACTTAACTATTTAAAGAAAATATATAATTTTGTCTTAAAAATGCAACTCTTTGATTAAAAATAATCTATTATTGTAGGCATAGAATTTTCTCAAAAATTCGTACTTTTTTGTTGAAAACTCAACATTTTTGTTTTAACTTAATCTTCTTCTTAAAAAAATAATAATTTGTTCTCAAGATTCATCAATTAAGTTGAAAACTGAAACTTTTGGAGTGAAAATGAACAATTTATAAATATTTATATATTTAATAAATAATTAACTTTTTGTTGAAAGCCCATATTTTCGAATAGAAAATGCATATTTCTTGTTTAAAATTTAACTACTTGGTCACAGATTTATTTATTTAATTGTTTGGTAGAAAATGTGTATATATTGTAGAAAATTTGTCTTTTTGGTGAGGAAAGTAGTCATGTTTGTAAGAAATTCATCTTTTTATTTTGCAATTCAACTATTCAGTGAAAAATTCGTGTTCTTTATTTTTATTTTAAGTGAATAACTATTCAATATTTTTGGTTAAAATAAACATTTTTGGGTTTAACCTTTAGGGTAATAAATTAAAAATGAAACTGTCTTCAGAAATGTCGTATTTTTTGCTTGGAAATGTAAATATTTTGGAAAATTCGCTACTTTTCGTAAAAAATAACTTTTTTCTACACCTCTTTTGTTTACAAAAAAACTATTTTTCTAAAAATTCATTATTTGTGGTTGAGTTTTAATTTTCTTCACTAGAAATAAATCTATTCTATTTATAGTTGTACCTGGACGCTTTTGTCTAGAAACTCATTTATTTTTTAAAAGTTTTTTCTCCTGCAATTACAAAATTGAACTATTTGGTAAAAAATTAATCACTTTCAGAATGCAAAATTTTTAAATTTTTAGTTCAGAATCCTTCAGTAATTCTGTCTAGGTATGAAAGAATGGTTTCATAACTCCTGAAATCTTCAAACCCATTTCAACATATCAAATTTTTTTTAAATTGTTAGAAAATCTATCTGTGAATGATATAACACTAGAATATAAATAAACGCGTCTAATCAATTAAGCAAACAGATAAGAGCTTTTGTCAAATGAGTCCATACATGATAAAGTAAATATACAATAAATAATATACAATAAAGTAAAGTAAATATAAAAATTAGGTACATATTTCCCTGTAATAGATTTCAGATTTTTATTTATTACACTTTAAAATAAACTAAATTTTAAAATTAAAGTCGGTAGAAAATTCATCTTATAAAATATTTCGTGAAATTACCATAAAGTTCTTAGTTAAAATAACTAATATCGGAAAAAACGAATTTTTTTGACGATAAAAGCCTGAATAATGCCACTTTTTTATTTAATTTTTTTTACTTACTTCTTTACTTATTTATTTTCTTTCTTTCTTCATTTTTTTAAAAATCATTTTTGCCAATAAAATTGTTTGCAATACAACTTAAGAAAATGTTAAAGTATTGAAAATTATAGAAAACACATTTTCAACAAATAATTTCTTTATGAAATTTTTTTGTTTTTAGTGTCATAATGGAATATCTTCATATAATGTAAATCTATGAAATGCCGGTGATTACAATACTTTTTCCTATTATTGACGAGCACCGGAAACGTCAAACAGAAGAAATTGCCATTTTTTCATCATATTTATTTATTTTTAAAAAAATTAAAAAAATAAATGAAAAATCAGGTTTTATAACTTTCTTTGAAATTTTATCTGAATTTGTTTAGAAAAGATTTAGCTGAATGAATAAAATTTTATAAATAATTCGTTATTTTAAAAGCCATTTTTTTTTAAATGTCCATGTCAGGTATTTTCCATGAAATAAATAAATTTTTTTTATGGAATTGATCACATACTACTTGGAAATAAAACTTAAGTATCATATTTGGTCACTGAATAAAAATAATTCTTTAAACTACCTTAATTAACAAATGTACAACAATTGTTTGAACAAATTTTTATCATGTAATTTATTTATGAATAAAATACCGCTTTTTCAAGGAATTAACATCTAGATATTAAACAATGATTTTTCTGCTATGAGTCGATAACATTTGAAAATGTTTACACGAACTTAAATTACAAATACATTTTATGGCTATTTGTTAAGATTCAAACTTGTTTTTTGGTGTAATTAACTGCGAATCACCCATTTTTTAACTTTGTTTAATAATTCAAAAAGGATCCCCTATTTTTATTTTTATTAAAAATTTAATAAACGTTGCCACACGCGGTATATAAATTAAAGAATTATTGTTAAGTAAATTTAATTATGTTACAGAAGAAAAAAAATTAGTTTATAAACGCATTAGCCGAGGAAATTTTGTTTACTACATTGTTAATAAAAATAGTGGATCGTTATCAAATTATAAAAAAAGTTAAAAATGTGTTATTAGCTGTTGATAAATGCATTTTTTATTCTGGTTTGTTTAAAAAATGATCAAATCTTATTAATTAATAGCAAAAAATCATTGCTTAATAAATGTCTTTTAATTCCATGAAAAAGCGATTATTATACAATAATAAATTGTTTAGTGTCATTAAAATGTTCTTCTAAATTTAAAAGCTGGTTATTTGCTGTTAATTTGATTAAAAAAATCAGTTTAGTAAATCAAACAATAACCAATTAGGGCATTTTTTAATTAAGGTATTTTAAACAATCATTAACCCTCATATGTTGACCAAATATAATACATCAAAAATGCCTGGTATGTATATTTGTTTCTAAAAATTCAATTTAAAATAACAAATTATTTTTAACTTTTATTATTTAAACTAAAAAACTCTTTCTGTCAATAAATTTTTCAAATGTAGTGCGTATCAATTTTAACTCTGTTTTTTTTTGACAATTTGTCCTTTAGATTTAAAAATTCATCTGCTTCAAACAAATTTTTATTTTTGTTGGACAAAAATGCAACTGTTTATTTAAAAAGTTAACATTTCAGTAGAAGTTTGTCTTTTTGAAAATTTTACTATTTTGTAGAAGAGAACAGACATCTTTTTGGATGAAAATTAAACTAAAAAAAAATTTTCTCGTTTTTTTATCTATCATGTTTCTTAGATGAGAATGCAATCATTGATCGAGAATTAAACCATTTTGTTAAAAATTCGTCATTTTTGGTTTAAAAAAATTCATATTTTTAGACTGAAAATTCAATTTTTTTGTAGAAACTTATTTTTTGTAAAAAAATTAATATTTTTATATTAAAAAGACAAATTGAATCTTTGTTGGATGAAAATTCAACCATCTTTTTTCTTCTTTTTTGGACAAAAATGTAACTATTTGGCAAAGAATTCAACAATTTTGTTAAAAACTAATCCGTTTTCGTTAAAAAATCATCTTTTTAAAATAAAAAATTAATTTTTTGTTAGTAGTAACTTATTTTTTGTTTAAAAATTCATTTTTTGATCATAAAAAGCTAAATAAAATATTTTTAAACAGAAAATTTTACTATTATTTTAAATTTATCTTTTTGATTTAAAAGTTTATCTGGTTTAGCAGAGATTTCATTTTTTAAATGAAAATGCCACTTTTTAGTGAAAATTATTTTTTTCGCTCAACTATATATTCAACTATTTTCGTTGAAAAATTTTGTTGAGTTAGTTTATTAAAAAATAATTTTTTAAAGACATATTTTTAGTTGAAAATTCTTCTTTTTGGTTAAAACTTTAACTGCTTTATTCAAAATTGATATTTTTTAATTAAAAATTTAACTACTTGGGTAAATGAGAAAGTTCATTGCTAATAATTAATTTTTTTCATTAAAGGCTCATGGCTTTGTTTGAAAATTTTAGTTTTTTGTAGAAAAGCCTTTTTTTATTTAAAATAAACTTTTAAAAAGAAAATGTAATTTTTTTTTCAAAATAGATATTTTTAGTTTGAAAAAGTCTTCGCACTTCGAAAAAAATGTTCTTTGTTTGTAGAGAAAATTCGTCTTTACCTTTAAGGTTAAAAATTTTTGGATAAATGTCAATTTCCTTCTTAAGTCCATAATCTGTATTTGTTTCAAATTCGCTTTTTTTATTTTAAAATTATTTTTTTTTAATATTATCCTTTTTTCTTGAAATATAAACTGTGACACGTTTTTATTCTGATCTTTTTAGGTTGAAAATTCAAATTTCAAATTGTTAAATATTTTATTATCTCCTTAAAAATATGCTCAGCATTTAAGTTGTAAAATTAATCTTTTTTGAGTAAATTCAAATATTTTTGGTTTAAGCTTCAAATCCTTTCTTGGTTAAAAATTTCAGATATTTAGTTAAAAGTGGAGTTATTTGTTAAAAATTTATTTATTTGGTTGATGTCTCATCATTTTAATTTGCAGACCTTATTTTGTTTAGAATTTAATTATTTGGTTAGAAATTATTTTTTCAATTTAAAGTTTAATTGTTTTAATCGAAAACTTAACTCGTACATTTTGGGTTTAAAATTTATTTTCTTTAGTTAAAAATTCAAATAATTGGTTAAAAGTTCCTGTATTTTATTACAAATTTGAGTTTAAGGAAAAATATTTAAGCTTCTTGATGACATTTTGCCGAAACTTTATCTTTTTTGAAAAAAATTTAATCATCTTGGTTAAAAGTTGTACTATTTCGTTAAAAATTTAGCTTGATTTTACTGAAAATTAATTTTTTTATTGAGAGTTTATTTATTATATTTTAAGTCGTAAATGTATGTGTTTTAGGTTAAAATTCAACTACATATTTCATGAAAATCCGTATTTTTGGTAGAAGAGTACCCTCATTTTCTTGATATAAAATTAATTTCTGTGCTTCAAAATTTAATTATTTTTTTAAAAATTTGTTTCTTTTTTGGTTCAAAAATTTATTTCACTAACTAAATTTCACTAACTAAACTTTTAGTAAACACATTCATTTTAACCATTCCATAAAAAAGTGATCTGTTTTTAGAAAATAATTATTATATTTTTTGTTAAGAATTTATTTAATTGGTTAAAAAAAATGACTTAGTTGAAAATTCGTTTTTTTCTTGTTGATAGAAAATTCATCTTTTTATTTGATAATTCCACTGTTGGGTCAAAAATTCATATTTCAAATTTCATCACTGTGATTAAAAATTAATTTTTATGGCTGAAAATACGTTGCTTTTTAGTAAAAATTTATTTTTAAACTGAAGCTATAACTATTCCATTTTTGTTTAAAAAATTATATTTTAAGTTAAAAATTAATTCGTTTTGATTAAAACTCGATTTTTTGTTTAGAAAGTACTTTTATATTTGCAAATTAAATTCTCTAGTTCCGGTTTGTAAATATTTTTGTATATATAATTTTTGTATTCTTTTCATATTTTTTTAGATGAAAATTTATTAAAAATGTATTTTTTAGGCAGAAAATTAATTTTTGGTTTTAAACTTGAGCTATTTTGTTGACAATTCATTTTTTTGTTGAAAATATATATTTTTTTTAAATTCAATTATTCTATTTCTGGTTAAAAGTCTTTTTTTGATATAAAAACTATTTCTTTGCAAATTTGTTTTTCTTTTTGTTGTGGTAGAAAATTTATTTTTTAAATATTTTCAATATGCTTAATTTTGGTTGACAATTGATCTTTCTTTGACGAAAAAGCGTGTACTTTGTTGAAAATTAGTAATTCAACTGCTTGATTAAAAGTTGATGTTTTTGGTTGAAGATTTATTATTTTAGTTAAAAATTGATTTTTTAGATTAAAAATTTATCTTTTTTATTTAAAAACTCAACTAAAAAGTGTGT
>JAAAKG020135958.1:0-13363 GCA_010014905.2 Druon quercuslanigerum | reverse complement strand
GCCGGGATCGGGTGCTAATCTGAAAATTTGCACCCGATCCCAGCGAAATCGCGGTAAAATATATATATATATATATATATATATATATATAATTTATTCAATAATTTTGAATTATTAAACTATTTCTACATAGAAAAAAATTAAATTAGGATACTACACCTCATAATGTTCCTTATATTTAATTTAGAAGTGAACTTAAATAATATAAAAGTAATACGAATGATTACATGTTCATCGCAATTAAATTTTTAATTACATTCTCTACAACTTTGATATTTTCTCAAATCTTGAAAGTAAATTTTTCTATGGCTGAAATCATTAAAACAAATTTGTTCAAGAAAATATTTTGTAAACAAATAGATATATTTGAATATTATTTATTTGTTTTCATAATTAGAAACAGTGGAGATGCAGGGAACATTTTCCCTGAAAAATTAAGCTATGATTGATTAAAATTCAATTATTTTTCGTAAATTTAAAATTTTCATTAAATTATAATGTGGTTTCTTTCACAATGCATGACTGATAATATCATTTCAATACTTTAAATCATCTTTTTCCAGATACCTGATTACGATAACTACCTTCAGAAAACGTATGATTAAATTCTAAAGTTTGGACATTGACTTTCTTAAATGCAGAAAAAATTTAATATGTATAATATTTGTAAGTAGACTTATTTACTGTATTCAAAAAATGATGTATACAATATGTATATAACTTTAAGTAATCAATGTCATAGAGAAGAAAATAACAAGTATATCCACCTACGCGTCTTTATTCAAAGACCATTACTTCATCTTCGATTAAATCAGCTGCATCTATACCACAAAATCCTTGGGTATTATCCCTCAATGTTTTAATAGACTTGCAAAAATCAGTCATAAATCTTCTAAACTAGGTCGCCTAATTCAAAGTAGAGCAGCCCCTTCTATATTCATCTTTTCGACAAATATAGTTTTTACTTTCAAAAGTCCTTCATAAAGCACAGGTGCTAATTGGCATTTCTTAAAACTCAAATTAACAAACGCGATTTGTCTAATTGCATAATCCCACTTCAGTTATAGATTTTTCTTTCCTCAAAGGTACTTCTAAGATGCAAGATGCTATATATACTATTTTCTTTGTCTTTGTCTTCCCATTCAGCTTGCCTGCATATGCTTGAATCTTGAATTACAGTTGAATGCACTCTTCTTTCAAAGGAAACTTGTACAAGATCTCCGGAAATTTGAATTTGTGAAGATCTATTATTTTATTGCCCAATCGATCTCATTTTAAGAAAAGTATGGGTGTATGGTATAGTTGACATACCTATTATTCAAAATTATAGCAGTAAATGCACGCACGCACTCACCTATCTGGCTTTTTATTTCCTATAGCCTTAAAAATATGAAATGTACAACATATTTTAAAGAATGATTAACAATTTTGAATTAAAACTGTTTACATTAAAATAAAATTATTGGACGATTTTTAATTGAAAACATTAAAATTCGAGCTAGTTTAGATTAGGTGAAATTTCAAAAAAGGATAAGATTTCAAAAGGAATGAAAAGGTATTGAACTTGTATCATTTCGGAATGAAAGAATTTAAAATTGAAAATATTTTAAACAGAAGCAGCCAAAATTTTTAAATATCATACTCTAATTTTGAAAGTGGGACAATTTCATTAGAAAAAAGTTAAGTTGGTATAATTTTTAATTCGAAGAGTTCAAACTTGAAAAGTTATATTTCAAATTGATGGAATTTGAAATTGAACGATTTCAGATTAAAGTTTCAAGAATAGAACAATTTCAGATTTGGATTTTAAAAATTTGTTCATTTAAAACTCAATGAAATTCAAATTGAAGCAAAAACTAAATTAAATGTTTCAAAATCAAAGCTTCTAAAATTCTATAATTTTCAATTGCAATCCTTTAAAATTGAATCATATATTTTTTTAAAAAACGTTCAAAATAAAAAGTAAGCTTCAACGAATCCTAACTTTATTGGATACTGAATTTAAAAATACAGCATTACGAAATTTGAAGTTAGAAAACTCCTGTAACTAAGAAATTTCAAACCAAACATTTTCGATTGCTTTTGAAGCAAAAAATGTAGATTCAAAGCTTCAAAAATTAAGTATTTCAGAATTGTGCATTTAAAAGTATAATTTTTAATTAAATAATAGAAATTTTAAAGTTGATAAATTTATTATTATTAAGTATTATTTCAGGTAGTATTAAATTACGTTCAGAGTGATTTGATAGATTTTTACCCTTCAAAATGGAAGAATTGTGATTCCGGTGAACCTTTAGAGTTTAAATATTCTAACAACGTTGAAAATTTAATGCTTTCTGATTGAAAACATTCACAATTAATAAATTCAATATTCAATTCATAAATTCAATAATTCAATTACAAGCTTCGTTTAAAAATAGAAGGATTCTCAAACTAATATCTCGAAAGTAAGCCGTTGAAAATAATTAATTTTCAAATTGTGTAGCACGATTTAAAAAATTTAATTATTAGAATCTAAACTGCAAAATTAACTTGTCATGTCACTTTGATATGACAGAAAAAGTCGTGAGAAAAAAAACACATGAAAAGTGATGGTATTTAGGATTGCAAGAAACAGTGTTATAAAAAGAAATTTGGCGCTACTACGAAAACAACATTCCTCATTGGGGAACATAAAATGTTTGTTTTTTTTAAATTGCAAATCAGAGATAAGTATACAATACCTTTCTTTCATTTGCGTAGGCACATCAGTTAAGCATTAGCAGTACTAGGATTAGTTTGATTAAAGGCAGGTTTAAACTGATAAATAAACTCCATCTAGTACCGGGCTTCTATCCGAGTATGACCACGTCAAGCGCTGCTTAACTTCAGTGATCGAAGCAGAAGCCTCAACCAATTTCATTTGTTAAAGCGGATACATCCCCTAAAATTAATAAAACAAGGCCCTGAGAGGCAGTTCAAAAACTAAGTCACACTTCAAGGGGAAGGAAGGCTTGAAAAGGCTTTGTGACGATTTGTATCGATTTGTGACGTTGGCCGTTTTTTTAAAAGAATTCCTCTTTTTGCCCTGTTTTCAAGAAGTTCCCTTTTAATTCATTTTAATTGAAAAGACGACTTTTACATTTTCGGTTCAATTCATTCAATTCATATTTAGTTAAAATGTGATTTTTTTGTCTAAAATTCGACTATATGACATTTTTATTTGAAAATTCAACAATTCAAGATCCAACTACTTAGCTGATAGTTGAACTAAATTATCGAAAATTAATTTTATTCGTGTACGATTTCACTATTTTATTAGAAATTAAAATTGTATTCAAAATTATATTTTTTTATTTGCAAATTTAACTATTCAAGTTTAAAAAAAATTGATTTTCTCAGAAATTAAATTTTTGGTTGAAAAATAATAATTGAGGCTATTAAACTCCACTGTTTTATAGAGAATTCGTATTTTAGGCCTAAAAAGTTAACAGTTGACGTTTCGCCTTCATTGGTTAAATTCAACTGTTATTTACTTTAAATGAAAATCTTTTTGCTAAAAATATAAACTGTTACAATATTTCTTAAAAATGTATCCTTTTGGGTTAAATTATACTGTTTTCTTATTTATAATTAAAATCTTTTTCTTTTGTTGAAAATTCAACTGTCTTCTATAAAATTCGCCTTCTTTACTTGAAAATCAAACTAATTGGTTGGAAATATCACTGCTTCTTTATGAAATATAAATATTTTTTAATTAAAAGTTCGACTATTTAGTAGCAAATTGATCTTTGTAGGTTGAAAATTCAACAATTCGGTAAAAATGCAACTATTTTCATGAGAATTCGTGCTCTTGTCTTGATAGTTCAACTATTTCATTGTAAATGCATCTATTTAGTTGATAATTGATTTTTCCTGTTGAAAGTTCGATTATTTTTGAAAATTTATTTATATATTTTTTTTGGAAAGTCCAGCTATATTGTTAAATTCATTTTTTTGAAAATTTGACTGTTTCGTTGTAATGTTTAAAAAATTTTAATTCGTCCCTCTGGATTCAAAATTTATCATTCTTGGTTGAAAATTCAATTGTCGTTAAGAATTGGATAAATTTTGGCTATCTTTTCCGGCTTAAAGTCAAATGTGTTCGAAAGCATTCGGCTTTATAGCTTGTACATTCAGCTCTTTGTTGAAAGCGCTTCTCGTTGTGTTTAAAATTCAACTGTTATCATGAAAATACATTCTATTGAATTGAGTATGGTACCATATATTAATTTTATTTAAAAGAATTTTTCTCCAACTATTACCCCTATTTTCGTGAAAAATCTTCCTCTGTAAGTAGAAGAAAAAAATTTAACCTAAAAGAGAGAGGGGGGGGGGGCGTTTGTATTGGTGACGCCACCCTGGGAGGTTCAAGCTGTGTGATGATCTGTGACGAAGAAGTGGAGGGTGGAATATGTGTTTAAAATAGCGTGACGTAATTTTTGAACGGCCCCAAACATCAATCAAATAACTCGTTCTACAAAACTAATATTTGCAATGCATGTGAAATTATTCTTCGACGTGAAATTGTACGCCCACTCATATGTGAAATGACCCCGATAATTGCCATCGATTTAATGCTGAATGTCGATATGTATAATACATACCTAATCCTAACAAAACGTGCATTATTCAACATGTATTTTTTTACGTGTGTTAATTTTCGATAAATACCTCATGACAGAAATGTTTTTAACAATAAATAATGGATTACTAATAAATAATTGATAATGAAAAGAGCAGGGCATCAAGTGGAGATGTACGTTCAGATTCCCGTACAATTCCCGGAGGATTTGTAAAAATTCCAGAACAAATTTGATTTAAAAGTTTCGATCTTATATAAAAGAATATCATGACAATTAATTTATTGTATTTCGAAAAAAGAGGCTTGCCAGTGCAGGGTTCAACTTTAATTCTCCGTCTTTTGCCGGTAAATTATATGATTTTCTTAAATCTTGAAAAAATGTATAGTTAATTCTACTCTAAGAAAAATAACTAATTAAAGGAGCACTGTTTCAACAAAAAGCTTGAAGTTATACCTTAGAAATAATAAGATATTTTTAAAATACATTTTTATACTGTCTGCTGAAAAAATCCGCCAGAAAACAATTTTATATCTCTAGAAAAAATGTAAATTCAGCAAACATTTTTAATTTTAAGAAGTTCCTAATGACAAAAAATCAAATAATAAAGACAAGGTATTGAAAAAATTTATAAATTCAAAATTGAACATTTTTAAATTCTGCTGTTTATCTATTTTTCAATCCAAATTATTATCAGACAAAGTTATTAGATAATTACAAGACTGTTCAAAACTAGTTAGAATTTTTATTTTTTTATTTTAAAATGACTGTATTTCTTCGGTACGTGTTTTTTTTTGAATTATTAATTTCTGTTGCAAAAACCTCCCTTTCTAATTATCAAGGTTATTTGTGACTTCACAATATACTTTTTTATAGAAATTTGTAAGATATACAATGCTCTAAAAAAAAAACAAAGGAAATTTCCATGCTGCTCCATACATGGAAAATAAGAAATTGACGCTTCCAAAATAAAATACTGAACATTTTCGTATATTTCCTGCATCAATAAAATTTTCGTATTTTATTATTTATTTCGTATATATTATTTATTTCGTATATATTATTCATTGTATTTATTTTTTGCTAGTAAAATTATGTGAAATTTCCGAATAATAACAAAAAATTCTTGTTCGTGAAAGGATTGTCTTTCACTCAAGTTTCCATATTTTTTTGAATACAAAATTACAAAGTAAAAATAGTAATAAAAACTATTTTTTTCTAGAATTGTGATATATAGAAAAATCGCACAAGTAATTAAAAATTCATACGAAAAAAATGCTTTTCACATACCTTTTACTTTATTGTATTTTATTTTTAAATTACTTTTCTATGAGGGTAGGTTAAAACTTTCTTTCAGAAAGACATCTTAATTCAGAAGATAAACATTTAAACATTTCAAATTTCATTCAAAAATTAATTTTCTTAAATGAAACATCATTTCAAATTTTCCCATGAATCTTGAGAAAAATCTGTTATTCTCTTCAAACCTATCAAAATTCTTCAGAAACTTCTGTTTTTGAAAAAATTGGGTATTTATATAATCTAAATTCTTTTTCGAAATTTCAGGGAATCATTTGAAATATTTTTAGAATCTTTAAAAATCTACATTTTGTTTGAAATTTTCTTAAACTTTCTCAAAATCTACATTTTTTCCAATCTTTTCAAAACTTTTAAATATCTTTTAAAAGAATTCATGTGTCTCAACAATTTTCAATTCTGCAAAATAAAGAGAACAGCCTTAAAATCTTCCCAATTATTTTTTGAAGGTTAAAATCTTCAATACTCAAAATTTATGAATCTATTAAAATAAAAAATAAATCATTAAAAATGTTCGTAAGAACCTCTATGTCAGTACCGGTAATTTTTTTCGTTGTCAATACCGACAATTCTTTTTACCAGAACTATAATTTCATTTGTAAAGTATGAAAAAGTTTAAAAATTATAGCGTGGTAACAAAATATTAAGAATAGAACTATGTCCCAGTATTAAAAAATAATTTACAAGTAAACTCTTCTTTTTTATGAATAATGTTCAGAAACATTTAGGAAATCGATTTTATCATGAATTAATGGTGCAGAAAATTTTTTATCTTTAACAAAAGATAAAAAACTGAAAACAGCCACTAAACTCGTGGAAAATTACAATGGAATTCTATTAAAAATATGTTAGTCAGGAAATTCGGGGGAAAAAGTTCGTAAGGGTTATTGAACAATTCCAATAAAGAAAATAATTTAATGAATTGTAACGTAATACCTAATCCTATTAAACTACCGAATTGTGGTATACCACGCTACGGAAGCGGAAATCCGAAGTGGTCGTATACGGCGCGAAATGGTGCACCTGGTTTCAGAAAAATAGGTCCCAAACAAGAATATATATCCCGAAAGCGGTATTAGAAAACACAATGAAGGAAGATTACCTCGAAACGCGACTTCCACTTAAACTTCGTTTATTATTTATGAAATTAGAAGTAATGATCTAATTTACTTAACACACATTTTATTTATTTTTTAATTGATGAATATAATGAAACTATGATAATTATGCTACTATATAATATATACTTATGTTTAGGTATATATGTATGACTTTCATACATTTTAGTTTAAAATAATAATTTTTTATTTCTTATGATATTTGTTAATAGTTCTAACAAATATTACTGTATATATGACAACATTGTTGAAATTATACTACCAGATCCCATTTACAATAAAATTTTCCTAAAGTGTTTTATTTTTCAAAAAATAAAACTTTATGGGCTTCAGTTATAATTTCTTTTACAGGAGCTTCCATCTACCTACCTCGAAATTATGAGGTGACTTTAATTATATTAACAAAGTTGTTCAAGTAATTACAAATTTAAAAAAGTACAATTTTCACAACGTTATACTCTACTGTAATTTATTCAGGATGTCTACTAATTTTCGCTCACCGAATTCCCACTTATGTCTCGGTTGTAAATATTAAATCTTCTCTTGGTAAATGCACGAATAACAAATCTTTCCATTGATTCTAAGAAAGCGTATTTCGGATTATGTGATGGATCTAACCAAAATTTTGTTAAATGAATAAAATATGTTCTAAAATCAACAATACAGTTCAACCAAAAACTTTGATTGATTGAAATAAATTTTTTTCTGGTTGTTCTATTTTATAATACAGGTGTTTCTAACATATTTATAGTAAAATTCATCTGATAATAACATAAATAATTTTGATACGGATTATTGTAAGAACTCTTCAATCAATATATAATGACTCATGCCCATGAAATTAAAAACTATACACAAATGTTTTATTCGAAACTTTCAAAAATCTGAATACTGTTTTAAATGTTTTGAAATCTTCACGAGTTTTACATTATTTTTCTACTTTGCCAAATAATGAGGCTACGAATGCATAATGCCAATCTTGCAATTTTCCCTAAAATGTTGTAAGCTTGCTAATATTTGCTTTAAAATCTTTAAAGATGCATATTTTGTTGAATTATTGAATTATTTTAACCTTTTCAAATTTTAAATTGTTTTTTAATATTTTTAAAACTTCTAAAACATCTTAAATATGTTTTGAAATGATTCGATTTTTCTGCATATATTTTTGTGACAACTTTAGAAATATTTTAAAATGCTTTCCAATGCTTTCCAATGTCTCTGGATTAGCGCCCGAAGAAGCTAATCAAACATTTTGTTTGCAATCTTTAAAAAACTCCATTTTCTTTTAGATATTTTTTAAATCTTTCAAGTTTGCAATTATTTTTGAATTTTTCAAAAATTTCTAATTATCTCCTAAACTTGCTGGAAGGTTTTTCTAAAATGTTGTCATTTTGTCTAATTGAAATTTTACTTAAAAATCTTCTGTATTCTCTACTTTGTACACATTTTGAAATAATTCCATGATCTTACCATTTTTTAAACCCTGCAAGAGAAAAACATGGTTTTAAAATATTCCATATACCGATTAGAATTTTTTTTTTAATATATAATCCACATCATTTGGGTGCTGTAGAAAAAAACCCTCCGAGTTTGAGCCAAATCCAATAATCTTAAGAAGTACCGAAAAATACCGGAAAATCCCAGAAGATGAACATGGGAACATTTTTGTTTTCGAAATAATTAGATTCACGTTTCTGCTTTGAAACTTAATTGGCGAGAAATTAATAGAATTTGTTGGACAATCTCCAACGTTTAATTTTCTTTAATTACTTTGAATTTTCATGCTGCCCTATTCCTGCTTATCGAGCTTCAAGAAATGCCTCTAAAATTTGAAATTGACCATTCAGCCCGAAATTATGATATATGAGCTTCTTTTTCCCTTTTTTGTCATAAATTATTTTGATAATTGACAGGTACTTTTTTGCGTTCAATCGGAGAATTAGTCATTGATAGGAAGGCTGATATTTTTTTCGAATATTTATCAAATGTATAAGCAATTCATTATTATTCACCTGTAACTTTTTCAAAAAAGAGGTTGAGAATTATTGTTTCTTAATATGGTGAACATTCATATAATTTATATAATTTATTATATTATTATACAATTTACATAATTTTTGTTAAACAATTTTTTTTCTGAAATAGATGTTTGAAATTTATCTTTCTCTGTAATTAATGCGGTAAATTCTCATTATAAAGACCAAAGTTTTATCTTTCAACAATTATCGACACGTTTAAACAATTTATTAAAGTATAATTGTATGTGTTGATGGAAATGAGATAAATTATACTTTTCATAAATTATAAGGGATTTTAAAATATTGTTTATAATTTCATTTTTCTCATATTGAATAATAAAAAATATCACAATTTCTAAAACTTTAAATAGGATTCCCGGATCGAAATTGTATTCCCGGTTCGAAATTGTATTCCCGGTTAATTTCCGGGTTTTCCCAGTTCTATTTGAATCGTGATTATTTCCCGGTTCTCCCGGTTAGTAGACACCTTCTTAATGTAATCTACATAGAGTGCAGCCAGAAATAAATATGTAGATTTTCTATAATCCACATTTAACACACTTTCATCAAAATGTTGAACTTCTTTGACTAAATAAATTGCTCTTTCAATTAAATTTAAAATTCTTTTACACTTTTGTTGTTGTAAAATATAAATTTTAAAACAAAAGGAAAATGAAACTGGTAGTTAAACTTTTTACATCCCTTTAAACAAAAGAGGTAGCAATTAGTGAGTCACCTACAGCGTAAATGGTACAACTCTTGTGCATATGCACATTCCACATGCATATAAAGGGTAAAAAAGCAGACCGTAAAAGCAGCAAATAATTGAGGCGAGACAAAGGATATTTTGAGACATGCGAATTTTTCATTGTGATATACGGAAGAAGAGACGAGACGTCCAATAAAAAGGGGTTGCAGGGGTTAGTTTCTCTTTTCGGCGTCACAGGGGTCCGAGCTGTTTGTTATCGATCCTTTTCAGCGGCGGCATCGCGTCTCCTTGCGTTGAACGGCTTTTTCATTGCCATTAAACTCAAGTTCCAAGTCGGCAAAAGTATCCACAAAGTTTCTTACAATCAAAGTGACCTTCTTTGTAACAAACAAAATCAAGCACATATAGTTGATTTTTTCTCGCATATAGCCTTTGGTGCACATGCACACAGAAAAACATCAAAGTCGACCATTTCATTATTATTTTATCCCCTCATAAAAAATCGCTCGCAAACAACAATATGAGTTACTATCGTAGTACCCAATAAATTTCCTATATCCCTTTACAAAGTCCTGATTATATGGAAGGTTATATAAATATATACCTTGCATGCTTATACCCATTTTATGTTCCAAGAAATAAAAACAAATTCTCTTATAATATTAAATGGATTTGTTAAATTTTCGTTTATGAACTCATGTAATGAAAGTGCGATTTCTGACTGGTGCGTCTATCTGCGAAATTCAAATTGCGTTTATATATGTTTGTATCATTTTGATATGTATGCCTCTGGCATTTTTGAAAAAGAAAGATCTCACCATCTCATTGTGCGATGTATCAAGTTTTAAGTAGTAACGGCTGTCCGGAAAGGGCTAAACCGCGAAGACTGTTCTGTGCTCGGACGCTACTACTAGCGTTGAGTAGTTAATGCAATGCTTGGTGAGCCAATATCGGTTAAGAATTGTACCTTCTTTTTTAAAAAAACCGGAGTTTTTCCAAAAATTAGGATATTTAACTTTTACTTTTTTTTATTCTGATGAGGACATTTTGATACCACTTTTTGATGTTTTGCACATTATTAAAAACATTTGCATATATACATGCATATTTTTCAAAAAAATCACTGTTATACCTTTTGAGGTAACGTTTATCATGATTTTGTAATGATAAAGCAACAGATACTTTATCCAGAGCATTATCTTTGCAAATCTATCGAAAATCATTCTTTGTTGCATCTTCAATTTTCTCTTATATTTTAATTTACTATTGAATATATAATAAATAAATTAATTATCAAGATTTTTTCAAAAAAGAAATGTTTATTATATTTCAAAGAAACTATCATCCCTTCTGAGGAGTTGTAATTCTTTTACCGTCAATACAAAAAAATTTCTACTACAGTTTCTTTGCACTGATCATAGGCACTTTTTGATAAAATTATTAATTTATTACTTGAAACTCAAAAATAAAATTATTTTGAAATATTTTATTTTATTTTTCAGGGAGCAAGCCAATTTTAACTTTCTTCTCTATAAACATAAAACAGCACACGTTTTAGCACACATTTTCACGAAAATGTAAGCTATGTCAACTATCCACATTTACGAAGAAATTCCTCGTTCCTTTTGTTATAATGAATAGCACGTCATTTTTTATTTTTGCCACCAGAAAGCATTTTCAGCGTGGATAACAATTAAACGTCCATCGGTGAAGCGAATAGCGTTCAATTAGATTGTCACTCAGCAACTTTTTTTGTATTTTTCAGGATGATACCCGGATCATAAAAGCGGGCGATAAAAAGCGATGGATATATGATCCAAATAGTAAGTTGTCACTTTTACCATTTACATGAATAAAATATAAGATCGGCTTTTTGAAAGTAACCTTCAAAAGCAATCTCCTTTTAATTGTCATTAATTAATTTTATAAAATCACAATGAACTTATGCATATTTAATCTTCTCGAGTAATTTTATTCGACTTAAGATTAAATTAATCAATATACATAATAATTTTAGAATCAATCAAACCCCATTATTTACATTTTTTTACTGTGTCAAACAGGTGAACTTTGTCGACCACTGAACTGCAAAAAGAAGGAGATCTGCCTTTTAGCAGATTCATTCACTGCAGTATGTGTTTCCAAAAAGGAACTTCACAAATCAGGGTAAATTATTATTAAATGACATATTGAAAATGTCAAATAAATTTAATAATAATAATGATAATTGTAATTAAAACTTAATTTTATTGTTTTAGTGACATTGTGGTCCCAAAATCTCGGGCACTCCAAGAGCGAAGAATGCAAACGGAATCTGCAGACGACGCCGAAGATGATGACGCCTTTTTTGATTCTGAGGACGACGAAGAAGATCAGGATGAATCTAAGTAAGTATAGATTTATTTGTATTTTTAATATATTATTATTATTGAACTTTATAAATACAAATTTTGTAACTTCATAATTAAAGCCATTTGTCAAAAAGAAGCATAAGCACTCCAATTTCGATTTCAATAAAAATAAAAAACAGTGAATTCACAGAAATTTGTATTAACAATCACGTAGGGGATCCATAATGTTATTTAAGATGTTAGTTAAAAATTTTGTTGTTTTCAAATTTATTTTAAACAATGTTGGTGACAAAAGTCGTATATAATTTTGAAAGGGGTCATCCAGAAATTACATAAGACACAAATTCATTGCATAAATTTTCAACAAAATAGACACTCTCAAACTTAAAATTTTTATGTTTCCACCAAACAATATTTATTTATAATCAAAATCAGTTGAACTAAACCAAATTATACGAATTTTTAACAAATTAGTTATATCTTCAAGCAAATGAAACAACTTTTCAACCCAAAATATGAATTTTCTACTAAAGTAATTGAGTTTTCGACCCAGAAAAGACGAGTTTTCGATGAAGTAAATAAATTAAAAAAAAAAAAAAAGAAACACATTAAAAAAAATTGAAGTTACATTTTCAGTTATAAAAATTAATTTTTAACAAAAACAGACGAGTAACAACAAGTAGTTGAATTTCCAACCCAAAATTTGAATTTCCTACCAAAAGCAACAAATTTTCAATATACAAATATGTATTTTATTGAAAAATTGTCATTTTTAATAGAAAATATATCTTTTTGATTAAAGTTAAACTATTTTGTTAAAAATTCATAATAAGTGAATAAAATGAAACAGATAAATTTTCAACAACAAAAAATTAATTTTCAACGAAATCGTAAATTTATTTGATCAAACAGATGAATTTTTAACCAAGAAGATTGAATTTCTATTAAAAATTATAATTTTCTGATAAAAATGGTATTAATAAAGTGGCAGTTAAAATTAATGTTCAATAATAAAAAACTAACTTTCAACCAAAGAAATTAATTTTCACCCGTAAAGATAAATTTTTAAACTAGTAATTTAATTCTCTTTCCAAAAGGACGAATTTTCAACAAAATACCGGCAAAAATTTAAAAATTTGTTTAGATTCCTGTTCAACAATCATCATAATTTTGTAATTAAGGTGGCTTGGGCGGTTTTTAATAAAATCACAGGCAGTTCTGAAAATTTGATATTATCGAAAGAAAATAT
>JAAAKG020135957.1:0-13363 GCA_010014905.2 Druon quercuslanigerum | reverse complement strand
AAAGAAACTCAAAAAGCATACGATTCCGTCCAATAATGCTTTAATTGTAAAATAAAAATTCGAAAGTAAAAAGTGGGTTGGCTACAGTCTATTTAGACTCACCGTTTAAAACAGACATCTGTGGATTTGCAAATCTAATGCATGTGTGGATATGTTTGAAAAAATTTCCCCGAATCTGATGATCTATAGACGTACAAGAAAATTCATGAATGCAAACATTGCATGCTGGACATGTGAGTGGCCATCCTTGACATGAAATCTCTGTTTTAAAAATAGCAATAAAAGGAGATTGGCCTGAAGTATATGATTACACTATCCATTCAGTTGATGATTTGTTTCAAATCAGCTCATCACTAATTTCAACACTTTTATTATGGCTCTGGTCAATTTTCTGCATGCGAAAAGTTTTTTTCCCCATCCAAGTAGAAACACTTAAGTTTCTTATGCATTTCCTTTAAAAATATGTTTGTCGATAGACCAAGTCCGGGTTTGTAGCAGTACCCTACCAATAGAAATCTTGAAATTTTCACTGAGGATTCTTAGGATCAGAGAAGCTTCAGGGAATATTCTTCGCCAGTACTCAGGTTGATGTTTTTACAGATCAAGCTAGCTCGTTACCAGGGATATTCTTTATTAAAAAAGGGGAAACGAATATATTTTATAAATTTTTTTATTTCTAAAAGGTCATCACAATGTCCTTATATTTAAACAACTAGTCTTTCCAAAATGCCTATGTTAGGCACGAACGGACAGGAGTGTAAAAAAGTTTTCGCACCCTTCTTTTTTGGTGACAGATGAAGTTCTCTTAGTTTTAATTAAGCAAAATCTGAACACTTTTCTTTTCAAGCGCTTGATTTCTCTCGAAATTCTGTATAAAATGAGGCATGGATAAAGCAAATTTGTATATTTTTAAAGTAGATATTGCAAAGATAGGGTAAATTTGTGGTAACCCAACCGGCAGAAATTGAATACGCGTATTCGTGGGTGAAAACAATCGACACCGGTCAGCTGTGGGCATGTCGGTGCTAGTCGAAATTAAAATGTATATAAACGTAAATTACATTTTTTACAGAATATACTTGTCAATATTATTGGGTCAGTCATCAACCAATTATATTACAAATTTAGGTGATATTAATAATCAAATAATTGATTTTTCATGCATCTTCATGATGACGAAATGCGACTACGAAAGCTCACAGCTAGGTGACCATCATTTAATGATTGCAAGAGACATGCGTTCTCGTACGCATTATATGAGAATTAAACCATGCGGGTGACATTCGTTGCACGGCTTTTTCACTAGAGAATATTCTGAGATTTTCTATCGGTAGGGTATGTCCACAGTTCACTTCCATTTGCGTAATCAAATATACTAATATCTGCGTGAATTGTTGAATATCTGTGGGTTTCATGAGAATCCTGCACGCCTTGTAAATTTCCGTTTGTTTCACAGAGTCCTTAACTTTTCGTCTTTCTTGCTCTTTCCAGTTTTTATCAAAGTGCGACAAACAAAGTAAAAGATTTTTTTTATAGTCATAACTTGACACAAGCATTATGGAATGTTGTGTCGTCAGACATAAAAATTTCCGCTGAAATAATACCAAATTTTTGCATTACTACTTTAAAATATAAACTTATTGCAACAGCATCAGTCCTGTTACTTATAAAAAAATTTATATATAATTAAATATCCATACTCCGGAAGGTGCAACCGCCTAGATCAAGTTATAGTATAATCTAGGGACGCCTTTCAGTGTTATACGGACAGCCTGCTTGTGAAAATCTCAATAAATATAATTGAAATTACTTGGTGTTCTATTACTCAGCTTATAAACTAAATCACAATTTACATGGTGCAGTCATCGTTAAAATAAAAATTCAAAAAACTTGAAAAGTTAAAGGAGGTTGAGTGAACCAAAAAAATTAAGAAGAAAGTGTTAGTGGATGCCAAGCAGAGTCATCACCTCACTAAAGATTTTCGAATAAAAAAGGCAGAGAATGCAAATAATCAAAACAACGGAGATGATCCGGAGCCAAATTAAAATATTGTTTTAGTGCAAGTAAATCCGCTAGTTCTCAGATCGCCACCACCTTTTGCATTCGATGGAGATTTATCGAGAAAAAGGCGGATGTGGGACATGATGCAGAGATTGCAATACTGCTCTACACAATTAAGGCTTCGGATGCAAAAAGGATATACAGAATTATTTTTCTGGAGTGGAAGGGCCCCTGAGCACTTGAAAATAAAGCCTCGAATTTTAATTTTTAAGATATATATCCACAATCAAAATTAATTGCCTCATCTTTTTCTCCTCATAAAAAATTGTAGCTATTTTATTTTTCGAATTATTTACGAAAAACTGTTTTTTTCTCTGATTAAAATATTTTGAATATTTTCATTTCAACTCGCAACCAAATGGGAAGTTTTTAATGTTTCTTAAAAAAATTGTTACTATTTTTTTCCGAAACGGTGCATAATTTGTGCATAAAAAACTTCCAACGTTTCGGGAGTCGAGCGGATTTTGAGAAAGCGAAAACTGTTAGTGAGAAAGTTATACAGAAAGGTTTAAGGAAGTTTTCTGGAAAGGTTTAGCTCAATTGAAATAGTACTTAAGAAACTGTTGATATTTTAATTTTCTGACGCAATGGAGATATTATAAGTAGAGTAGGGGAGCCATAGGGGCCCCTGTAAGTGGAAGCGTCAGCCAGCGAACGTGGGAGAGCGCGTGAGACAGACGATCAGAATGACCCAGCACGACGCGTGCCGGCGGCAGTCTCTCTGCTCGTCTGTCTCTCTCTTTGCCATGCATGATTGAAGGCCTGACTTACCTACTCTATGTATAATATCTCTATGCTGGTAAACAGCTGCCCCAGCGTCAAGTACAAGTGTGTCTCATAGCCAGCCGAATATTTGTAAAAAAAATACCAGAAATATAGAAAATCATACACCCAATTCTTCGAACCAAAGACAGCAGAACCAGAGGAACCCAGAATCATCAAACATAACGTCATCTAAACAGGAAGACAAAGGATATTACAACGTCAGAAAAGAACAAAGAGATCATCTTAAATCATCATCCAGTTGCAGCAGAACAGCCCGGCGATTGGTAAGATTGGTAAAAAATGTAAAAAACAAAATCACGTTGCACTGGTATGTAAAAACACTGATACTATTAATGCGATACTAAATACTCACGAAGACGAATCGAAAATAGATTTAGAAGAGCATTATTATCTATCGTGTTCAAATTAGATACTATACCAGATACTGTCTCGAGATAAATTTCGGAGTAAAAGGAGTTTCCTCACGTCATTTCTAAAAAGTAAAGTCTACCAATATATTTTAATGATTTTAACTAGGAACTGAGTACCAATCTTATTCTTTTAATCTTTTAAATTTGAATAATAAAGATTATTTACTAAAGGAAAGGGATGATAAATAAAAGAGATTAGCTTTACATTTAAACCTATTAAAATAGTTTTATTCAACAAATTTTAAGAGTAAAAGAAACCGGTTAATTAAAAAATTTTAATGAGCTTAAAATTAAAAGATACATGCACTTCAAAACAACAAATATGATGATTACGATTATGATTATTATGGCTTATTACGCATCGTTTTATTTCATTGAATAAATCACAAATATTCCACTGTTTCAAACGAGACTTTTTCAATAAACCTTAAAATTAACAACACATAAGTGACGCAGCGTGAAATGAGAGAGAAATACTTGCAGACTTATAGATATTAGTAAGAACATATCAAAAAAATACATATGGATAAACACTTAAAAATTAACACGTAGCGCGCAGTATCACCTGTGAGGACACTATGCTAGATATAATGTAGCAAGTCGTGAAGAGCAAGGTTGAACACAGGATTCAAGATGTGAATTAATAGATCGGTTATTATAATTACCACCTTTCAAATTGTCTTCAGGTTTGTGAAAAACTCTCGATTTAATCTTATATTTTATAAAAATTTGATGCAAGGCGATCAGTTACTACGAGATTTTTGCTAAAAAGTTTGGTAAAATCGCGCAAAGAAGAACCACTGCACATATGATACAAGATTTGTCTCCCCCACTTAATGTCTCATAAAATATCAGAAACAAAAAAAAAGAGCGTAGAGTTTATGGTATTTTAACTTCTTCCAAACACTTTTTGATTTGAACTACTAAAAGCCTTTACACCTAATCGCAATATGTTATCTCTTTTTACCTGCGCTGGGATCTTAATTTTATATACTTTCACACGCTAGGAAGGCTTAGAAGAATAGAAAAATATCATAGTAACTAACAGTATTTTTTTATTTCTGTTTCAGAAAAATGTGGAGGAGATTACAAGATAACTCTTGTAATAATTCCATTTAAATTGCATACACATATTCTCATATGTGAAGAGAAATATATGCGTATAGGCATAGTTGTAATCGGTGATATAAATGTAGACTTTCAGTTTCAACCATTAAAAATTATTAAATTTATCGTTAAAATTTTGCCTCAGCTATTGTTTTTAAATATGAAAAATGTTTTTTCTATAAGAAAATTAATAAAAACATATGATAGACATATTTCTAAATTAAATATGTAGACAAAAGCTGGCAAAAAACTTTTTAACAGCCAAAAAATGAGTACTTAATTCTTCCACGAAAAAAAATCCTTGTCGAGCTTGACATGTTGAGCGTTCATCGATGCAAATGACAATGTTGACGAGGCCTTAAAATGTTGTGTCTCGCTATTTTTCGATGTAGTTGCTGTTGCCGTGGCTGCATTTTCTACAATCTTTTCGATTAAAATAGCTTTTGCATTATACGAAGTTGTGAAAAATAAGTTATAACGGCCAGTTTTAAATGGTAAAGAGCGAAAGTTGTAGTTATTGTTACTGCATCGATCTCCCAAAGAGGAAAAAATGAGATCAAATTTTTCTTGTAATTGAAGCCATACATCAAGATTGAAGGAAATTCCCTGGGATTTATCGTCCAAGATTCGCATAACTGGTTCAAACGATCCATCGACTTTTTGCAAGAATCAGTGATTGAAGAGGTGAATATTTTGCAGCTGATTCCATAGTTTGAATTGGAGACTGCAGTTTCTATAGTTCACATATGTCTGTCTTACTCGCGTTGGGTGACTAGAGATGACGTCACATGTGTTTAACCATTAAGAGTACATTCACTTGAAAGTGAGGTGTTTGGTGGAGGTATATATTCCATGCATGCGTTTTAAGGTAGTTTATACTCTTATAAATGGG
Source organism: Druon quercuslanigerum (assembly GCA_010014905.2). Taxonomy (NCBI): domain Eukaryota; kingdom Metazoa; phylum Arthropoda; class Insecta; order Hymenoptera; family Cynipidae; genus Druon; species Druon quercuslanigerum. The sequence goes on along the minus strand of JAAAKG020135957.1, from coordinate 8,107 downwards.
AAAAATCTTAAAATACACTTAATTGGCTCTAAAAATATAAATGAAACATATACGTTAATTATTTCCTGATTGAAAGAGATTGAAAGAGATTTTTATCACAGATAGCATTGTAATACAGGTAAATACACCCAGAAAAATGTGTTGTTGAATTAAAGAAACTTTCCTTAAACCAAAGAAATTCTAGTATTGATATACGGTCAAAGAAACAATTTTTTGATTGAGAGAAATTTTTTTGTTAATTATTTTATTCGATTTAAAGCAATATTTTGTTAATTTAAACGGAAGATTTCTTTTTTAAGAAATAAAATGTTTTATTTGACCTTTACAGTTCTTTAAGTGGAAGAAACTATTTGACGTCATTTATTATAATAAAAATAAATTTTATTTTGATATAAAAATATTTATATGTTAAATTAAAAGAACCTAGTGAAAAAAATGTGTTTTTTTTTTAATTAATTAAAAACATTTTTCTGGGTGTAGAGAGGGTGGAGGTACAGTGACGTTGAGCTATTCTACAGAGAATCATTATCGCCTCGCTGCGGTATATGTGTAAATGATTGTTAACTATTTAGATAATAGTGAATCGTTTAAAAAATGTTTGTTAAGGTTAAAGCATTTATCTGCGGCAAAACATTTAGGATATTATCCTTTGTGTGCAAACTCTATCACAGGTTCGTATCTAAATATTTATGGCAGGCATCCTCGAATCTTATTTCGACACAGGTAACTCTCTCTCTCTCTCTCTCTTTATCTCTCTCTAAATACCTGATGTACAAACCCGGGCCGGACTGCAGTCTAGTCGCCCAGCCTGATAAGGATGATTATGATAGTTGTATTGTATTATGCCAGGCGGCCGTAGTAAAGATTGCCATGTATTTGCAGAGTATATAACTTCTTTTAAAGAATCAACTGGCTGGTCGTTGTCTAATACTTTTGCCCATATTTGAGATTGTATCATTTGAGGGTGAACTCTGACGATGGTTCCGTAAAAAAGTTGAAAGTGTGGCAAAGCTGATTAGTTAGAAGGTCATTGCCAATTGGGTTTCTCAAAATTCAAACATAGTCTATATTTCCCACTTTTTCATAATTTTCGTCAATATGATAAGTAGTTCTTGTAAACGCCTAAATCTCCGACTACAGCATGTATCTGTAGTGTCTTTATATAGCCACCCTGTTTAGCTTCAAAACCACAGTTTGTCTTTATCAACGGATGGAGCAACAGCTCTAACGTTTATTCAAATACTTCAAAACCCTTTTTTTAAAACGTAATAAATTTTTCGTGGCAACGATCCTCGCGAACATGATCACGATGTACAAAATATCAGGAGACTCGCAGGAGTGCGAGTTAAGGTTAGTCCTTAAATTTCTCCTGACATTCCTCGATGGAGTCGGGATCGATCGCGTATTAAGAGAGATTGGCGATAATGCGATCGCACGCGAAATAGTGATGGTTAGAAAAAGAAAGTTTGATGACCAGCAGATACGGCTCGACAGACTCAGAGATGTTTACAGAAATATTAAGACAAAAATAAATCATTTTATTCTTCAATATAAGGGGTTTTAACCTTTTTATGGCCATTATAATATAATCATGATTATTTCAATTTTTTTCCTACAGCTCTTCGAGAAATTTCCAACGACGGCGATAACACCCCTGCGACTTCTGAGCATTCCTGCTACGCAGACAACTGCAGTTCAACCAGCCGCAGTACGGACACGTAATTACGGAAACATAATTACAGACACGTACTAGAGATGCCCTGACAGAACTGGAGAAGGAGACAAAGAACGCTTCGCCTTTCGGCGAAGCTTTTCAAAAGCACTTAGGAGAGATGGGAACAATGAAGAACCTGGTTCCTAAAGCCACACTAGAGCTCCTAGATCTCGACAGTGTCACAACCAAGGAGAATGTGGAAGAAGCACTGAAAAGAGATCTCGGCGATAAGTTAGGAGACGTAAAGGTCTCGGTCTCTAAGCCCAACAGGAGAGAGCTTGTCTTGGCCATCGTCGAGCTCAGCGAAGAAGCTGCAAGCCAAGTGCTGGAAACAGCCCGCATCAAAGTGGGATTGCTCAACAGCCACTAAGATGGACGTTGAAAAATTATCCCAGACTATTGTCAGAAGGCAAGAAAGTCTTAGGGAGAAAACCGACATGGGAGCGGAAAAATTAGTGGAAGCTACCATAGAGATAATCAACGAAGCATGCGATGTCTCAATACCCTGGAAGATGGGCAACACAAATAGAGTCTCGGCCTAACGGTAGAATGAGGAAATTGCTGACCTTCGAAGAGAATGTATAAAACTCAGGCGAACATCGACTAGGAAGAGGGAAAGAGGTTTGAAGGAATACAAGCTAGCCAAGAAAGAGATTAGCAAGGCCATCCAGAAAAGCAAACGCCAGAACTGGGGAAACTTGCGCCAGGAAGTTGATAATGAACCTTGGGGTCTGGGTTACAAAATTGTGATACGGAAGCTCGGAGCCCTCTCAGAGACAGAGAGACAGACACAGAGACAGAGAGGTACAGAACCCTTACAACGGAGACACCTCTCTTCAGCGAGGAAGAACTGACAGCAGCTGTGACCTCCCTGCAAAACAGGAAAGCACCAGGACTTGACTTGCATCGCTTGCTGGCAGCCGTTCACGCAGCGGGCGATCTCTCAGAAAGACAGCATGGATTTCGAATCTGCGAAATGCATTTAACTCGGCTAGGTGGGCCGAGATGGTTAAGGGACTAGAGAGCTTCGGGACACCAGAGTACCTCATGCGTATGATAAGAAGTTATCTTTCTGATAGAGTCTTGTTATACGACGCAACCGAAGGCACCAGAAGTAAGCAGATAACCGCTGGAGCAGTTCAGGGATCAATACTAGGCCCTGATCTATGGAATGTGTCTTACGATGACATTCTGAGGATAGATATGACAGAAGACACATATCTGACTGGGTATGCAGATGATATCTTAGCGGTAATTGCGGCCAGATCCATCGAGGAACTACAATTGAAGCTAAACCAGGTGATGCGACGCGTGAGCAGGTGGATGGGCGACCACGAACTAGATCTGGCTACGGAAAAAACGGAGCTGGTGATAGTAACGAGGAAGTACATTCCCATGCACATAGCGATGCAGGTTGGACCAGCAGCGATAACAGCCAAACCAGCTATTAGACATCTAAGAATATGGATGGATAATAGGCTCTCTTTTGGAGAACAAATAAAACGAGCAGCAAACAAGGCAGCAGTAGTCACGATGGCGCTTAGCAGGCTCATGGTCAACATAAATGACCCGAGACCCAGCAAGTGCCGGCTACTAATGTCAGTGGCCCAGTCAATAATGCTCTACGCAGCTGAAATATGGACAGACGCACGTGACAAAATCGACAGAACAAGACGAAGCCAGAGCAACCACCATGGAAGAATGGCAACAACGCTGGAGATTTGCTCACCGAGGAAGATGGAAGAACAGGTTGATCCCAGAAATGAAGACTTGGTTAGACCGTAAACATGGCGAAACGAACTACCATCTGACGCAATTCCTCTTAGGGCACGGTTACTTTCGTAACTACCCCCACAAGAGAGGAAAAGTCAGTAGTCCAAAATGTGGTTATTGCGGAGCGAATACCGACGATGCGAATCACACTTTCTTCGAGTATGAACGCTGGGCCGAAAAAAAACACAGTCTAGAAATCGAAATGGGAGAAGTAACGCCGGAGCTTCTTGTTGAGGTGATGCTTCAAAGCTAAGAATGGTGGGACTTAGGTCCGAGGGTACACCCATTCCTACCTATTTCGGCCCGCCCTTCTACGCACGATGCGCTGGCGAACTATTTTATGGACCTCATCATAAAAAACCAAACTAATTTAACAGAACCAAACCCGAGCGCAGCAGACAACCTAGATGGAAATCAAGGAGACAACCTCGAAATGGAGACTATGGATGAACGCAGCTACAAAAATCCGTTTGGCAATACTTCTTGCATCAAACGCACACGTCCTGGTACAAAAGCTAGGTCCTTACCGGACATTCCGAGATCCCCGGAGTTCCTACAATCTCAAGCCCCTTTCAAGCGCAAGGGAACTGAGGACTCACCGAAAAGTGAGATCAAAACATACGCGAAAGATGGATTCATCTTTATGTCGCTTGTCCAAAAAATGTGCAAAAACATTAAGGAACTGGACAAGGTCATCAAGGAGACATAAAATTTAAAGATGGAGACCAAGGAGATAATTGCTGTGCTTTTCTCGCTGAGAAAAAATATGGTCCGAAGGAAGAGTTGTGTAGGGAAATAATTGTTTCGCATGACTGCCCCAACAAAGTACAACTTACAGATTTTCAAAATTTTTGGATTTCAAACATGATTCTGATGTAATATAAACTTGTATTTCATCAAAAAATATGGTCCGATGGAAAAGTTGTGTAGAGCAATCATTGTTTCGCACGACTAGCACAACAAAGTACAACCTACAGATTTTTAAAATTCTCAATTTCAAAATTGTTTGATTTCAAAAATTATTCTAATGGAAAAGCAAATTGTATTGCATCAAAAAATATGGTCCTGAGGAAAAAGTGTATAGGGCTATAATTTTTTGGCAACCCTTGCACAACCCAAACTTACCAAAGGAGGTAGCTATTGTCACACTGAATCACAAGTTTCTTGCTCACTGGATCGCAGCACCACCTTATCCCTTTTGCGAGCTTTCTAGCCCACACCATCGGTGTGTACCAGGCCGAACAAATACCGAAAATATGGACACGTCCAGCTGCTATCAATATTTACACAGATGACCACACAAAACCTGGCTCGCATTGAGTCGCCATCTTCGTCGGGAGCTCAGGAAAAGAAATCTACTTTGACAGTTACGGTTTACCACCTCTGATTCCTCAACGTCTTCATCGTTTGCGATTCTTTCCGCGAGTTTAATGAATTTTTTTCCGATTATCTCTTGAAAAATGATCAAATTGTCCTGCGATTTTATAAAAAAACTATTGGCTAAACATCAAATGACTTGTAAAAATGTATCAGGAAGCGAAAATAATGGCAATTGATTCATCGATTATCTCTTTGCTCTTTTATACAAAAGAATACTGCGCCTACTCTCTCCAGGTAAGAGAGTATATTATTTTGCATTTATTATGTCTCTGTTTATAATCCTATGTGAACATTACTTTAAGTATTCGTCTCCCTCATAGGCTAAGTTTTTTTGTGGAAAACATACATGTTTTAGATTTTTCTCTGCGTCTAAGACCTTTTCTAATATCTAATTTGGTATCCCTAATTACTTATATTTGGGTTGCTTCATTCGCATATATCTTCTGTCTGTCTGAGTCGTGTACATATTATTGTGTCTCTATTTCAATCGTATATAAGTAACTATACTTGTGTGTTCCTTAGATCTATAATTTTTGTTGAAAAAAATAAAATAAAATGGTGGGTAGAAAGTAAAATTAGGATAATTAATTTACGCTCTTTTAAGGTCTTGCCTTTGCCAACTCGATAACATAAATTCTCTGCTCTCAGGTTAACAGGGAGGGTTGGAACCCCCTCCCCTTTTCGAAACGGAAAATATCCATTTATAAAACACCGCAGATTCGCACAGGTAGGGCTGAAAAACATTCCTTCGATAGGATCATGTGGGGCACCTCCTCTTTTCCAACTAAGAATCATCCATTCAACAGGAGAATCTGCAAACACCTCCCCTTTTCCAACTCGAAATTATCCATTTAATTAATTAAGATGGCCGACATTTTGTAATTAGGCCACGCCCCATTGACCAATGGGGAGAGACCGCGTCCCTGTCCTGCATCTTCCCTCTCATTTAAGCCACGCCTGCCGACCAATCACAGGCTGCACTATAGCCCAGGTTATCTACTAATCTATTTCTATAGCTTTAAATAATTTTGTATTATGAATGAAATTGCATATATTTTTCCACTAATTATATTGAATAAATTGTTATCACTTTCTAATCATTATAATTTTTTGCCACGATTTTTGCCACGAGTTACATTAAATCAATTCTTATTATTTTTCAATTATTTTAATTGCTTTATTGAAAACAATTAAAGGGACCAAAATTAATTGTATTTTGCGAAATTAAACCCAATCGATATTTATAGTTCTAAATATTTTATATTTATTATATTTTATTATTATATAGTTTTAAGCTATTCAATATTCGGTCTATTTATAATCATTATATGCTTTAATAAGAATAGATTGAAGATTATTAGAGATCTTTATATTAGCAATTTATTAAAAACAATTAATCAATGAATCAATGACACATTCTAACCACAGTTTTCGCTATTGAATTTCATTTAGTGTATTATTGAATGCAAAAAATGAAAAATTATACAATTTCATTGAGAACTTGCGCCCTTTTTATTCAACACCATTGGAATTAATTAATAATCATTACATATTTTAGTTGAAATCGATTCAAGATTATTAGAAATATTTAAATTACTAACTGATTAAAAACAATTGGTAGGTAATTTCAATGACACATTTTAGTCACACTTGTTTCTATTAAATTTAATACAGTACAAACGTGCAAATGTAATTAAATATTATTTAAATTTAAATTTGAAACCGAGTTATTGGAACAGGATTTCGATTAGACTGCTTAGAGACCTCTGTCGTATTCTAACATCAAACACTACTATTATTTTTATTTATTAAATAATATAGGTTTTTTATTTAATTTTGTTTAATATTATATGAATATATTCGGTATTCCTAAAAAGTCTTATAAAATATGATTAAAGTTTATTGAGTTTAATTTAATGTTTGATAATTATTTTTAATCGATTTCAATAATAAATATCCTTAGTCATTTTTTATTAAAAAATGGTGATTCAAATATTTAATTAAAAGTGATTTACCCATCTTCTATTATTTTAAATAAATTTTAATCGTACATTTTCAGCAGTGCGTTAGGGCTTCACTTTGAATTACAAAAAACAACAACAAGAACATTTTCGGGAGAAAGCAAGCTGAATGGACCGATATAATTGCCTTTAGGTTATGTGCTTCAAATATGGCGTTTAACAACTCAACCGTTTAGATATAGTATGCCCCTAGCGAGCTTGACAACAGTTGGAAGCGCGTTAAGGCGTCTGAGTCCCACTGCAGCTTTCCCGTCACGGATGTTTGAACATCGGAGGAGTTTGCCACTCACCAGAGTGCGCGATCTGTTTGGGTCCAAGTTCTGCGATGAGTCAAATTTAATATATGAAAAATAGCTTCTTCTATGGACATTATTAATAAAATTTTTTAGTTCATTCGTAAAATAGAGTACAAGTGTCAGTTATTCGGTACGAAGAGAAATGATATTATATTTTAAGCAGGATCAGTTTTTCTTTCATTGTTCTGAATTGCGCAAAACATTATTGTTTACTGAAAGACCGTTTTTAAAGTACAGGCGGACCTGGATTCTATCAACACTCCCACCAAAAAGTTGATAGAATCGAGGTTCCATTTTACATATTTTCACAATTTTTCTATTTTTTATGGCAAAAAGAAACAACCATATACTGCAATTAAAAAATTCTGTTTTAATCAAACATCGCCTTCTTTTTTATGGTTGAATTCAACTGTTTTAGTGAAAAATCATCTTCTTTTTTGTAATGGTTAAATTAAATTATCTTTTATTAAAATTTTATCGGTTAAAGTTCTTTTCTTGGGTGAAAAATTTGTTTTCATTTTGTTATTATTTTTTAAAATGATTTTGTTTATTTGAAAAATTACATGCTGAGTTGAAAATTCGTAATTTTTGGTTTAATTACACAGCCACACAAAAAAGCAAAGTTCTGACCTGGAGGTCTGACTGTGTAATATACGTTTATGGGATCGCTGAATCCGAATCCGGGGTCCATTTGACCCCACTAAATCAGGATGATGACGTAACCTCAAAAAACCAATATGGCGGACACTCTTTGGAAAAATTGATCGGCTTCTCTTGAAACTCATTACTCGCGGGTTTTTGGGGTCGCTAATTACGAATCTGATATAGTTTTTTCAAAATTAAAAATGGCGGATCCAATATGGCGGACTCTTTTTGGAAAAATTCATCAGATTCGCTTGAAACTCGTTACTCGCGGGTTTTCG
>JAAAKG020135956.1:0-13363 GCA_010014905.2 Druon quercuslanigerum | reverse complement strand
AATTGTATAAAAATTCTTGAAGTTTCTAATTTTTCCTCTAGATTTTCCCGTCTTTAATTTTTAAAATTAAACCTAAAAATTCAACCCTTACATCCGAAGGCAAATGTAAAAAAATATTAAATTTGACCCTATTCAACTAACTGAATATGTTAAAAATAAAATATGTCCTCTTTGAATTCAGAACAAAATTAGTAACCAAACTGACCTCTCTTTCAGATCCATAAAATCTTAAAAATAAAGAATTTCCATCCTTTAGTACAGCATTAAAATTAATAATACAAAAATCCTACCTTTTTATCTTAATAAAAAAGTAAAAATTACAGAATTTTGGTCGGTTTAACTCAATTAAAACATTAACGAAAAATGTTAGGAGATCAGACAATAAATTATAAATGAAAATTTCCTCGCATCCAATTAAATAAAAAATGTTTGAAAAAATGTAAAATGTCCCTATTCTACTTTATAAATAAATTTAAAACAAAAATTCCCTCTTTTACATTTCTCTCCTCCGAATAAAAAAAAAAAAGATTATGAATAAAAAAACGCTTCATTTTCATCCGAGAAAAATGTCTGAAATAAAGAATCTGACCACCTTCAGATCAATTAAGATATTAATCACATTATTCGAAATTTCTTCCTCTAATTTAGAAACAAATCAAATACCAAAATTTTCTCTTTTCAATTGTAGAAAAATTTTAAGAATAAAAAATTTCCTTCTTTTGATTAAAAAATAAATACAATAAAAAAAATCCTCCTCTTCATCTAAAGAAAAATGTTAAAAATAAATAATCTCACCCCCATTAACTCAATTAAAATATTAAACAAAATTTACAAACTTAAAAAATTCCCTAATACTATTCAAAAACAAATTAAGTACCAAAAAATAGAAAAATACATTTAAATGAAATACTTGCATTTTCAAACAATATGATCAATTTTCTACAAAAAAATACAATTAAAAAAAAACATGAACTTTCTAACGAATTAGTTGAGTTTTCAATTAAAAAGGGACAAATTTTTCCACAACGTGTTAAATTCTGAACTGAAAAATCAACTTTTAAGCAAAAATAGAATAGTTACATTTTTACTAATAAAAATAATTTTTAACGGAACTCATGAATTTTCAATCCAAATGATGAATCTTTAACTGGAAGGATCCTTTCTCAGCAAAAATTGAATAATTGAATTTTTAGTCAAAAAATGAATGTCCAACCAAAGTAATGAGTTTTTAATTAATATTATGGAATATTTAGCTGGTAACAAAATAGTTAAATTTTCGAAAAAATTCCTTTGAAACTTGAAATTTCATTAAAAAAAAAGGATAAATTTTTTAGTTAAGATCAAACAGAAATCTATTTTCTTGTGGAAAAATTTGGTATGCTAAAAAAGCATGAAAAAGGTTTACAAATAAAAAACAGACTTCCAAACTACTTTATTTTTCGGCTCATTAGAGGCAAAACTAACAATTAAAAAAAAGAGGGAGATAATCATTTTTCAACCAAAAATAGAATATTTCAATTTTTTCTTATAAATCAAATTTTTTACAACAAATAAAAACATATTTTCAGCAAAATAGTTCAATTTTCTACTGGAATAGTTAAATTTTTAGATAAAATTTTTTCTTTTCAACAAAGCAGTTACATTTTTAAAAAGAGATGCATTTTTAATTAAAATGATGAAACTTGAATAAAAAAAATTAATTTTTAATAAATCAGTTGAACTTTTAACCAAGTAGTTGAATTTTTAAATACATAAATTAATCCGTAACCTAATTAGCACACTTATATGTCCAAAAGTATGAATTTCCAACTAAAATGATGAATTTTAAAGTAAAACACTTGAATTTTTTAACAAAAAGATTAATTTTCTACCAGAAATTACAAATTTTTAACCAAATACACGAATTTCAATGAAACAGTTGAATTTTGCACTAGAAAAAAATCAGTTTTATACAAAAAAAAGGAATAGTTACATAATTAGAGGGAAAAAAATTAATTTTCATCTTAACTGATGATTTTTCAACTAAAATACCGATTCATAAACTGGAATATTAGCATTTTAAACCAAAAAAATGCATTTTTAACTAAAACAATCAATCTTCAACCAAAAAAGGCGAATTTTCAACTAAAAAATATCATTTTTCAACGAAAAATTGAATAAATAAATGTTCAGTCAGAAAATGAATGTCAATCTTAATGTATCCCTGTCAAGTCGCCACCCCTGATGTTACCTTCAAAGTTCTTTTTGAATCCGCAACCAGTTTAATTTGTAATTTCTCAAACTTTCAAAAGTCAAATTGCCTAAAGAGAAAAGGATCAATCAATGTTTTTTCCAGAATAAGGTGCAAAAAAAGGGTGGGGGGAATTTCGAGGATTTATATCTCTTAACATAATAAATCTGTATATTCTCACTTGTTCTGGTTTAACTTTAACGGGCTGTTTTTCCGCCGTCGTTCCTAGAGCCGCAGTTGCCAAAGTGGTCAAGGCAGCCGAATCATCATTCGTCTCTGATCGATTGTCTTCGATCCTATCCACTTTCATAGGTTCCTTTTTAATATGTACGACTTCTTTTGGTTCAATTTTAATTATATTCTCCAACCTGATAGTAGCTGGAGGCGTCTCTGGTTCGACTACTTTTTTCTTTATCGTAACTAACTGAGCTACTGGCGGCTCCTTGACTGGTTCCACCACTTCTTTAGGTTTCTCCTCTTGAGCCTCTGGAGCCAGAACTACAGGTGATGATTCTTTATTATTAAGATTGTCAACCGCCGCCGCCGCCGCCTCGGGCTCAGGCGTGGGCGAGGGGGGCGAATCCGTAATCATAGGTTCGCTAACATCCTCTTTATCAGCTTTCGTAGCATCGTTTTGTTCAATCTCTGCTCGAGATTCGCTAGGCGTCTCTACCGCTTTCTCCACTTCCTTCTTCACTTCTTTCTCAGGTTCGTTGTCTTCTTGAGGTACTACTTTATCCTCCTCTTTCTTCTCCTCGACAGGGAGGACCTCATCTTCTAAATCTGAATCACCTTTCGGCAGCTTTAACTCTAGATCATCATCCTCCATTTGATCATCTTTATCATCTTCCTGAGCCTCCTCTTTCGATTCCACTTTCAATTCCTCTTTCGTCTCCTCTTTCGACTCCTCCTCTTTCGATTCTTTTTTCGATTCCTCCTCTTTCGATTCTTCTTTCGATTCCTCCTTACTCATCTCTTCCTTCGAACTCGAGGCTTCCGAAACAACAACTGGAATCGAATCGGATTTTGCGGGAACGGAATCCGACTCTGCGGGAACGGAAGCCGATTCTGCGGGAACGGAATCCACTTCTGGGGGAATGGAATTCGATTCTGGAGCAACAGGATCCTCAGACTTTGCAGCTTCATCCGAAACTGTAGGATCGGTATCAACCTGCATGTCGCTTTCACTAGGTGGTTCCGGTTCACTTGTTCCCTCAGCTGCCGCTTCACTAGAATTAGCTTCCTGCTGAGCTACATTTTCCGGCTCCACGTTGGATTCGGCGGGCTTATTAGTGTCCAAGTCTACATTAACAGTTGCTGATTCAGACAAGGAAGTTTCAGTCTCTTTCGTCGAGGATTCCTCAGCTTGTGAGGTTGCTTCATCAGTACTAGCAGCAGGTATGGGATCCTGCTCCATGTCTGTCGACTCTTCTTCTGCGGGAGGAGGATCCTCTGCATTTTCTACCATGGCTTCTCCTTCAGAATCCCCGGCTCTGTTTTCATCTTCATCCAAGAAGATATCGGCAGCGCCATCGACTTGCGGAATTATGAAACTGCTTTCGCCATCAACCTGCATGGGCTCGCCAGCTTCCAGTTGAGAAACAAGAGCAGCTGCTGCTCCTTCGCTTCCATTGCAACCGTCATCAGCCTTATCAGCTGGATCTTCGGTGGCAACCATGAAGGAAATTCCACCCGATGGCTCTTGCACGGGATCAATCAAACCAGCTTCAGCTGCCAAGGCAGCTAGGGCTGCATCCGTTGTCGCTGGCCCATCTGATGTCGTAGCTAAAATTAATTCAAGAAGATTCATTCACTTTTCAATTTTCATGAAAGGTAGACACAAACGTACAAAATACTTTTATGAATAATAGGAGAAAGATTCGCCAGTAAATTTAAATCCAAAGAATTACTAAATTGGTAAACAGGCCTCGGACTCACAGGATGTCCAGCGATTCCTAAGAACAAAATTCAAGGTCTTTTCCAGGTTTTTCAAGTCAAGAAATCAAGTTTTGCCAGCTTTCCCCTTTTTTATATCAAATAATCAAATAACCGTTTTTTTATACAAGTAAGCCAACAATTTCGAAAGAAATCAGAATCATAAATAAACAAATTCTTAATTTTTTTAAACCTAAGTCGTCTTTGTGAAATCTTTTGAAATCTTCCCAAATCTCTCGAAAACTTTTTAAATTATTTAAATTCTTTCAAGTGCCTGAAATCTTTGATATCATCTTTTGTATTTATTCGAAATCACTGGAATATTTGAAACCTTTGTGAAATATTTGAAAATTTTATAAAAAAATGTAAACTCGTTTAAAACCTTGGCAATGTTTTGTATTTTGGCGTACTGTACCATTTTTGAAATCTTTGAAATTCATGAAATCTTTTGAAATCCTTATGGATTCTTTGAAATATTTGTAAAATCTTCTGTATGTGTTGGAAATCTTTGTCAAATATTTTGAAATATTCTCAGTTGTAAGTATTTAAAACCTTTGAAATGTTTTGTAATCTTTACAAACTGATACCCTTTTTAAATCTTTAAAATTCTTGTATTCTTTTAACAATCTCTATAAAATTTTGATGAAACCTTTGAAGTATTTGGTGAAATATTTTGTATTTATTCCAAATCATTAAAATATTTCGAAATCTTTGTGAAATCTTTTGAAATCTTCTAAAAAAGTTTAAAACCGTTTCAAATCCCTTAAATGTCCTGAAATCATAGAAATCTGGTTTACTATACCCTTTTTAAAATCTTTAAACTCCCCTGAACTCTTCTGAAAGTTTAAAAATCTTTATAAAATGTTTGAAATCTTTGTAAAATCTGATGTACCTTTTTTTAAATCTTTATGAAATTTTTATAAAATCTTTTGTTTTCATTTGAAATCATCAAAATATTTGAAATCTTTGTGAAATCTTCTAAAAAAATTTTTTAATGTACCCTTAATGATATCTTTATGAAATTTTTATAAACCCTTTAAAATATTTTTTAATTCTTTTGTATTTATTAGAATTCTTGAAATACTTGAAATATTTTGAAATCATCTAAGAAAAAATTAATCATTTCAAATCCCTTAAATGTTCTGAAATCTTAGAAATCTGGTTTGTACTTTTTAAAATCTTTGAAATCCTTGAAATATTCTGAATGTTTAAACATCTTTGTAAAATGTTTGACATTTTTGTAAAATCTTTGAAATTTGGTATATCCTTTTTGAAATTTTTGAATCTGAAATCATTATGAAATCTTTTGTACTCAATTAAAATCATAAAAAAACTGAAATCTTGTAAAAAGTTGGTAAAATCTTTGAAATATTTTGAAATCTTTTAAACAAATCTGAAATCATTTCAAATTTTTAAATTGTTTTGAAATCTGGTGTACTGGCCTTTCTGAAATATGTGAATTTGAAATCTTTATGAAATTTTAATGAACCCTTTGAAATATTTGTGAAATCCTTTAAATTTTCGGTAAAATCTTTGAAATCCTTGAAATCGTGTTAGTTTCAAATAATTGAAATATTAAATTTTTTCAAACCTTTTGAAATTATTTACAATCTTTTAAATCTGGTGTAATAAACCCTTTTTGAAATCTTTGAAATTCTTAACATCTTCTGAGAGCTTTATGAATTCTTTTAATTATTTGTTAAATCTTTCTGACATGTTTTTCAGTAATTAAGAATCATTGAAATGTTTGAAATGTTTTTGAAATCTTCAAAACCCTTTTAAAATCGTTTAAAATCTTTGTGAAAGCTTTAAAATTTTGGCCACGCGCCTTTTTCAAATCCTTGAATCTTTGTTAAGTCTTTGAAATCCGTACACTCTTTTTGAAATCTTTAAAATTATTTTATGACCTTTTGAAATCTGGTGTATACTCTAAAACCGAGTGGTCAAACCCCTCGAAAACTATTTTAAAAGTAAAAAAAATCCAAATCAAAGGTACTCGTGAGATATTCAATAATTTTTATTATTATAATTTTATTAGCATTTTTCATTTCGTTTTTCACTTCGTATTTTTTCAAACAATCCACTCGGAATATGTATAAAATTTTGCGAGCTTATTATAAATAACTGTTTTTTCATTTATGAAAGTAACTTTACCAAAGAATAAGTAATTTCTTAGTGCTACAAGTTTCTATTGTTTTTGAGTTAATATATTAAATTTACAAAAGCTTTGAAAAATTATATAACAAGACATTCTTAAATATATTATCATCGCCGATTATTTAAATAAATAAATCATACTAAAAGCATAATTAATTACTTCTTGAATTTGTCCCTAAAGTCCATGAAAGAAGATAAATAAACTTTCAACTAAAAACGATAAATTTTGAACCAAAAATGAAACAATAAAATGTTGAGATAAAAAGAATGAATTTTCAACAGCAAAAAACGCTTTTTTAACAAAATAGTTTAATTTTCAACAGAAGTGGTCAATTTTCGACTAAAATTATGAATCTTCTACTGGAATATTAAATCTTTTAACCGAAAAGATCAATTTTCAACCATGAAGATTAACTTTCGAGCAATAAAGCCGAATTTTTAACCAAATAGTTAAATTTTCAGCTAAAAAAAGGTATATTCTCAACTAAATATGGAATAAATAAATTTTCAGTTAAGACATAATAATTTACAACAAAAAAACAATAAATTATCAACAAAATAGTATAATTTTCATTTAAAATGATGAATTTTCAACTAAAATTATGAATCTTCTACTGAAATAGTTGAATTTTTAACAAAAATTATCAATTTTCAACCAGGAAGATTAATTTTCGACTAAAAAATACGAATAAAAAAAAATTATTTTATAAGTAAAAATATGAATTTTTACTTTAAAAAATTACTTGTTAACCAAAAAGATGAAATTTCGAATAAAAAAGATCAATATTAAACGAAAAAAATATAGTCATATTTTTAGTTAAAAAAATTAATTTTCAAAAAGAAAACGAATGTTCAATTAAGTAGTATAATTTTCAAACAAACAAATTCATTTTCAACTAAAATTATTAATTTTTAAACTTTAAAATCGAATTTTCAACAGAGTACATGAATTTTTAAACAAATAGATGAATTTTCAACTGAAAAATAGAAATTTTTAACAAAAAATGGAATACATAAAATTTCAGTTAAAAAATAATTATTTGCAACAACAAAAAACAACCAATTTTTAATAAAATAGTTTAATTTTAAACCATAGTGATAGATTTTGAACTAAAATTATGAATCTTCAACTGGAATAGTTAAATTTTTAACTAAAAATATGAATTTTCAAACAAGAAGGGTAATTTTTCACACAAAAAAACGAACGTTCAAACAAGTGTAGTATAATTTTCAACCAAAAAAAAAAGAATCTTCGACTAAAATGATGAATGTTTAACTGGAAAGTCGAATTTTGAACAAAATATATGATTTTTTAGACAAATAGTTTAGTTTTCAAAAAAATAATAATAATTCTCAACCAAATAAAAACAAATTTTCATTAAAATAGTTTCATTTTTATCCAAAGTGAAATTTAATCCAAACTGTTAAATTTCCAGTATTATAAAGCTAATCTAGTATTATAAAGCTAATCTTACGAAAAACTGTGTACTATAGAATAGAGTCATGCAGTTTAAAAGTGTTAAATCGATCAATCAATCGATTATATTAAAAAATTCGAACTCTAAAACTAACCATTTTTCCATTTGAATCTGAATCCATCGATTAACTCACAAATTTTTACGTTAGGAGTTGGGTTTTTTTTTATTTTAAATGGTTTAGATACGCTTAAAAAGCTTCAAAATTTTATTTCAGACTTGGGAAACTAACTTTTTTCACAACATCTAAATATCTTTTAAACTGATTCGAGTTTCAAATAATTTTCAACTTTCCTAGCAATCTCAATAAAATCTGTTTAATCTTTTAAAGCCTTTCACAATTCTTAAAAAGCTTATTATTTTTTTTGCTAAAAATCTGCAAAAATCGACCTTTTGTTTTAAATTAGGCCATAGCTATTTACACCGAAATTTCATTACAATTATTTTCATAACTTCTAAATATCTCGAAAAAAATATTCGAATTGTTCTACAAATAATAATTACTCAATTGTTATTTATGCATCAAAATTCAACAATTATACTCACAAATTAATAATGTTTTAAATAGAAAAATTAAAATCGTAACGTTCAAAGTTTAAAAACTCCTTGAAATTTAACGAGTCAAGGCTTTCAATTTCAAACAATTTAATTTCAGATTTACATTTTTTTACGACAAAGGATTTTGAATTGAATCAGTTTAATTTTTAACGATGAAGTCTCCAAATTCTTTAATTTTTAACGGATTTAGACACGTCTTAAAAAATCAATTATTGTTCACGTTTTGATACTTCAAGTACAGTCAATTGTTTAAAATAATTGATTAATTTACATTTACAGTTTATCAAGTAAACAAAATTTGTAGTAAAAATTTTCAATTTCAAACGCTTTTAATTTAAATTTTTTTAATTATTCCAAGACAGCATGTTTAAATTCTTTAAATTAAAAATGTCTGCTTAACAATAGAAATCTAAAATGTAAAATTTTGTTATTATGTAAAAGATTTCAACAAATTCGAGGTCATTTCCTATGAAGTCGCGTAGGCCTGGGAAAATTCCTATGAGAATTCCCTGAAATTTCGTAATCAGATGAAACATCTACAAATTTCATTAAAAATCCCTTGAGATATCTTTAAAATTATCTAAAATCCTTTCTAATCTTTTAACATACTGTAAAAAAGCTTTGAAACTATATATTCTTTTCAACTACCAAAAACCAGTTAAAATACTTTAAAATCCATTGAAATCTTTCAAATCTAGCCAAAATATGTTTCAAGATAATCTGTAAAAATAGTTGCATTAGCGAAAAAATTGTAAAAATAGCAGAGAATAGTTGCATCGCTTAAAAAAAAAAGTATCAATAAAGGCGTGAGTACGGGGCCTGCAACAACATCAATCTTCACTTATAAAGAACTATAATTACACATTAATGTAGCCAGTTTATATCTAACTTTTTCGGATTACTTTGTCCTGTTTTTCTTTCTTTGGAAAAGTCTCCGCTGAAATTCTGATGCTTCGAATATCTAGAATAACAATTGCAACTGTAAAATTCTTTGATCGGAAATAAGAATATAGTACTTTAAAAGATCTTATTGCTAGAATTGAAATTCTAATCGTATGCATGTTATAAAATGAATTCCATCATGTAATTCTAGACAAAGTTTAACTGTTTATAAATAAATAAATAAATAAATACCTAGAGATGCTGATGGTTGTTTCTGCAAGGGAATAAATTTGCTTGCATCATTGGAATCTGATGAACCGGAAGTAGTGACCATGGAACTACTTGTTGGAACCAGAGTAACAGTTTTCGAACCAATTCCGCCTGACATTTGTAACGTTACCGGTTTACCGGCCATGGTGACAGACTCCTAGATTAAATTACACACTAAAGTCACTGAGCTTTTACGAAAAATAATCCTGACTGAAGTTTGTAAAGAGATCTACAATTTTATTACTTTAAATCAATCCATTTAATGTCCAAATTTCTCCAGAAAAGTTTACACTTCCGGAACACATTCTAATTCAACATGTAAGAATTGAAAAAAAATTTTATTTGTAGTTGATCCATTTGGAATATTATTACTTCTTCTTAAAACTACTATATATTTTTTTAAACTGGATTTTATATTTTCTTTTATATTGGATTGAAACTTCTGTCTCTGGTTTTCAAATTGTCAACATGTTTCATCAATTTTTTTTTAAGATTATTACGATATATTTTTTATTTTTAACTTTATTTAAGTACTTCAATATTATACAGATCCAATTTAAAAAGTGAAATTAATTATGACAAAACATTCTTTTTTTTTATTGATAATAAAAGTTTATCGTCATTCAGTTTAAAGAGCAAAAATGTGAAATTTCAATTACTAGTCACTTTTTTCATGCGTAGCTCTAAATTTTATAACCATAACATTATTGTCTACTGAAAAAATGTAAGGTAAGTGATTTAATAACATTCTCTTTTTGTTTATCAAATACTAGAATTTTCAAATAATAAAGATAAATTTTGTACCAAAAATGACATAGTTCAATTTTGAACCAAAATGATGATTTTTTAAACAAGAAGACTAAGTGTCTACTAGAAAGACAAATTTTCAACTAAATAAATAAATTATCAACCAAAAATAGAACAGTAAAATTTTCAGATAAAAAAAAAATTGAATTTCCAACATTTTATACAATTCGTAACAAATTAAGTGAATTTTCAACTAAAAAAGAAAACATTTTCCACAAAAAATGGAATAGTTCATTTTTCTGTTAAGATAATTAATTTTCAACTAAAAAAAATAAATTTTTTAAGAGAAGATTTATATTTTCAGCCATAGAGATAAATTTTCAACCAAATTATCGAATTTTCAACAAAAAAAAAATTACTTTTTAACAAAGCAGTATAACTTTGAAAGATCAATCTTAAAAAAATGAAAAAGATTAATTTTATACCAAAAAGTTAACTTTTACCCGAGTACTTGAATTGCTAATTAAAAAAGATTATTTTTTAAGAAAATAGTTCAACCTTCAACCGCAGAGATGAATTTTCAACTATAAATATAAATCTTTAAAAAAAAACTGATTTCTTAACAAAAAAAAATAACCCAAATATTTCAAGCAGAATAGTTGCATACTCAAGCAAAAAGTTGCACTTTATTTAAAAAAAAAGAAATTTATACAAAAACAGATGAATTTTTAAATCAAAAAGACAAATTTTTTAACAAATAAATTTTTGAACAAACTTGTCGAATTCTCTACCAAATAGTTGCATTTTTATACAAAAAATATGAAATTTCCCTTAAAGCAGATGAATTTTGATTTTTTAAATTGTAATAGTTAAATTTTCATCCAAAAAGAATTCCAGTTCAGTTTTTAAGATCAAAATATTAATTTTTGAACAAAAAATAAGTTTATACGAAAAAATTGAATTTTCAATCCAAAAAGAAGAATTTTTGCAACCAGGATGAATTTTTAAACAAAATATTTGAATTCTCTACCAAAAAGTTGCATTTTTATCCCAGAAAAGATTAAATTTGTACTAAAACAGATGATTTCTTAATATTTTTTTTTTAAGTTCACCTTTCATCTAGAAAAGATTTCAGTTCATTTTTCAACACACAAAAAAATTAAAAACAAGGAAATTTTCTACGAAGTAGTTAAATTTTTAACAAAATAGTAGAATTTGCAATCAAAAAGTATTACTTTCTAACAAAATAGTGTAATTTTTATTCAAACAGTTGAATTATTGCATAAGAAAAATGAAAATTCTTCTAAAACAGGTGAATTTGTAAATGAAAATGACAGATTTAAAAAAAAGTTGAATTTTCATCCAAAACAGATGTCAAAATATAAATTTTAAATAAAAAGGTTAATTAAAAAGGTTCTACGAAACGAGCTAAATTTGTAACCCAAAAATGCGAATTTTTAACGACTACATATATAATTCAACTAATTGTAAGAATTAGAATTTTTTGTAAAATTCCCTGACACAATTTTTTTTTCTCTAAAATATCTTGTTTCAACACAGAATAACAATTCTGTTTGAAAAATTCAATTTTCCGTTGGAAATTGTTATTCTCCTAAACAAATTTCAATTCTAGCTCAGAATTGGCTAAAAATTAAAACTTCCCAGTTCAAATTAAGAATTTTAATTCTTTTTGAAAATATCTTGTTTTAACTTAGGATTAATTCGTAACAAAAATTCCCTGTTCCAGCTTAGAATTTATAACAAAAATTGAATTCTCTATTCCAAGATAAATTATAATTATTTTTGATAAATGCCAGTTTCAACTCAGAATTTTTCTCCTTTTCGAAAATTTCCAGTACTAGCTCGGAATTTGTTAAAAGTTTTAAATTCCGGGTTCCAAGGCAGACTTATTATTATTCTGGATAAATTCCAGTTCACCATTTTCAAAATCTTGATAAAGCTACATGTTGTTTCACTTTTTTTCAAAATAATTTTTTTTTAATTCTATCAGATTAAAGAAATTTTTTTAAATTCTTCCACATTAATTTTTGACAATTTTGTAAATCTTTATGAATCTTTTTAAATATTCTTTTAAAATTATTTTATTGAAATAAAAAATCACTTTTAATTTTTCTAGGAAATTTCTCAAGCCTGTCAAAATTCTTAAGAAGCTTTCAAATTGTTTGTTTGAAATCTGCCAAAATCTGTATTTTGTTTTAAATTAAGTCGTAGGCTATTTGCACTGAAAATAATGAAAATAATGAAATAATGTTTAATTACTGATTTTAAACTAACATTTAAATATTTCTAAATATTAAGTAACTGTTCTTTTTCTTCATTAAAAAATTTCAAATTGTAGTTTTTAAAAATGGAATATATTGAAATAAAATTATATTTAAAATTTAATAAAACCCTTTAATTATATACATATTATTATAAAGGTATTTTAAAATTAAAAACAGTTTATTAAGTTTCCATATAGCGTTTATATTTGTTTAAATTTTTAATGTTAAAATCTGGACTTTCTGAAATTTTGAACTGATTCCGAATCCAGGGTGACCGTTTTAATCAAAGGAAAAAATTCCCGGTCATTTCCCGGTTCGCAAAAATTTTTCCCGGCAAATAGAATTTTAAAAATCGAACTCTATTCTAAACATTTTTACATTTAAAGTATTAAAAAATAAACATCAAATTAAACCCTTTAAAGTGGAACTCTTGAATTTTAAACTTTTAAAATTGAAGTTTAAAAGTTATTTCATTCAACAATATTGTACTAAAATGCTCAATAATTTACACGTATAAATTTGCAATAATCTAGATTAAAGAATCAATCAATGAACTCAAAAAATTTTCAAAATTATATTATTAAGTTATTTTTGCCTAGAAACATTAAATTTTTTTATTTTTTTCTACTTTAAACTTTTTAAATTAGAAGTTGAATTATTTTCATTTTAAATAGTTTAAGCATCCTTCAAAAGTTTGATAATTTAAAATTTTTCTAAATAACTTTTAAAATTATTTGAATTTGTCCTAAAACTTTTAGAAAATCCTGCGAATTTAAAATAAAATTCCTTTATAATTGTATTTATAGATAAAAACACTTATTATT
>JAAAKG020135955.1:0-13363 GCA_010014905.2 Druon quercuslanigerum | reverse complement strand
GCGACTAGATGTCCTCGCGACTAGATGTCCCGGCGACTAGTTGTCCCGGCGACTAGATTTCCCGCGACTAGATGTCCCGCGACTAGTTGTCCAGCGACTAGATGTCCGGCGACTAGTCGGCGGCGACTAGATGTCCTGCTCCGCCATGCGTCGAGGCCGATCAACGGAACAGTGGATCATCGCTCTCTCCCTGTCTTGACCGCAGGGATTCCTAGATTGTAAATGGCGCGTTAATTTCTCTGTTCTACCCCGTTTTTCGTAGATACCCTCTCGCGGTGATCGAAACGCCGGGAACGCTTCTGTTCAGTACCGCTTTGTAAGCCCGCAGTGTCGGTCGCCGCCGTGCAGTTTCGTCCGTTTTCCGCATACCACCTGTACTGTATCCAGTTAGGGCCTGAGTCCCTTGAGTTTTTTTATATTTATTGTGACTCAGCCAAGTCGTTTCTCTTGTCAGTTTTGTCTCAGCAAAAAAATGTCGGAATTCCTTGGCTGGATCAACATGATTAATAGTTAAATTTAGAATATGGAGTGCCGATTACAGGTGCCTTTTTCGCCGGCCGGCGTTTAATTTCCTTAAGACGTTCTTTTGGTTAGTGACCTCTTTTTAAGTGTAGAATTGAGTGACCCTTACTAACATGGGCCTCGGATTATAGTGCCTAATATGTTTTGTCTTGTTTTATGGAATTGTAAGTACCTCTCACATGGTTTTGCTCTCGATTTTCTATTGCCTACATTCTTGTTCGACATGTCTGGTGACAGACACCCTAGCTTCGTCCTTCCAGTCATTTTCGATCCTTCATCCGCATCTTTGTGCCCCCCCCCCCCCACCCCCGGTCCCTTTTCTTCTTCCTATTCCCCCTTTGATCCCGATTTGTTATTCATGTCGCCACCCACCCTTTTTTTTGTCTCCTCTACCGATATGTCTCCCGACCCTATATATTCTTTTGTATTCCCTAATTAAATATAGGCCACTTCATTCCACCATTACTATGTTGACCCCCCCCCCCCTTTTTTGTGTTAAATTATCGTTATTACCATTATTATTATTGTAGGTTGTTTCTGAATTCTAATTTACTTCCACATGCCTAAATGATTGAATGTACCGTCGTATTTTCGTTATTACGTTCTGTTATTTTCCTATGTGTATTTTCTCAGAACAGTTACAGGTCCCCCGTGACCTTGTTAGATTAAGCGTCAACTTCTTTTTCATTCTTCTTTCTTGGTTATTTCCTTTTTGTAAAAAGTGTTATTCTTTCGGAGTGTTGTACATTTTATTATAATATTCATGTTTTTTTTATATTAAAAACGTCTTGCCAAATTTCATTTGAGAACCCACCCTCTCTACTCAAGGACTGATCTAGAGCTCTGGGAAAGTTTGGGCCTTTAGGGTTTAGTTCAATATATTATAGTACTGTTCGGTATCGTTATCGTAATTTTAGTATCGTCCCCTGTCAATTGGCGTTAGGATTGCTTTCAAGAAAGCTGGCGCCCTGAGGCTTACATTTTCTTTATATTATCTTTTCCCTTTGTGCGCGGCCTATAGGACCTTGCCTGCTTGTAGGCAAATGGCCGCGTGACACAACGTAAAATGTTGGCCGAGATTTTTTCGACAGAAACCAAGCGATACATTAGCGTAATTAGCTTGAGCATCCAGCATAGGCTTAGGTTTCAAATTGTTTAGATGGCGATGCGATGGGTGCGATTTTTCATAGGGTTTAAGCGTTCGAATACGTTTGTGAGTAGCCGTTCGTCCAATTGCATAATTTCAAAAATAAATTGAGTGCGCTTATTAAAAATAAAACTTTTTTTTAGTAAATTTATCATCATGCTACATCATCTGTTTCGAGCTGCTGTAATGGAAAATCTACTGAAGATTCTATTTTTAAACGTATAATATAAGAATGTCTGTTTATTTTTCTTACTTTTCTTATCACTCGATCTTCCTTTCGTTGCTGTATTCTACCCAACGTGAAAATGAATTCCTATACTTTTGTTAGACTGAGTCACCAATTTCTAATAATGATCACCAAGTTTTCAAACTAGATTTCTCTCCGTGCAGCAGTTAGTACTGATAATATGAATAAAATTTTCTCATTGTGATAATATTATTCCAACGTACCATCTGTCTTTCTTTTTTAAAGCTGCTTTATTTCCGAAATATTATGTGTATGTACTTTGTTAAAATCGTGGATCTCACGACACGAACAAGGAGTCTTGGAACTTTGTCACGTTGGAGTCAGGCTTCGCGAAAAGTATGATGGCGCATGGATGTATTCGCATACGTCTTCATAAATTTTTAACCACATTTAGATGAATTTTATTTCAATTCTGTGAATGAACGAGATTTTAACCACAAAAGTGGTTGAAAAGTGGTTGAATTTTCATCATATTTCTAACTGAGTAAGTAGCATATAGTCAATATAGAGCAAATTTCAAGGTCTGGATAATAATATTTAAAGATCCTTTTAAGGCACCAATGAAGCAAATTTCAAAATTTAGGCAAGTATGTAGGTAGCGGCGGTACACATGGGTTTTAATGGCAATATTTCCGCCGAGGGTTACACGGCTACCTAAGGTCCTTCAACGAATTCAGCAACAATAATTTTAACAATAATTTATGAAACGATTCAGTTTAACCACTAAAGCCCAAAAACCTACTGACAAATCTGCTACGATGTTGTTACATGTATTTGAACTATTTACAAACTTATAATTTAATCGTTTTGCCTTATCTTATCGAAAATACTAGTTATCTTATTGTAAATATGCTTTAACTTACGTAAATACGCATTTCACTTATTACATCGCAAAAATCAACTTAACTTTTCGTCTGTAACATTTCCTTTCTTTCCTCGCTCACACTAATTCTATTCATTGTCTCTTCTCCTTTCTATCTCTGCGTGTTACGTATGAACGAAAAATCAAATAAAACATTGCTGCCTAGTAACAAAAAGTAAATAGTATACAATTTTTTGAATTTACTGATGCGATGAGGAGGGGAGGCTACCCTTAACTGCAGTTACGAGAGTCTCCTATTTAAATGTGGTTCGCCTACCCTTGGATACGTATCATCTATTCTAGGTACGAGAAGTGTTATCCTGGAAATTTCATTTAAACAAGACAATGGAGTGGTGAAGTCAAATAAAATATTCTATTAAGAATCATTGTTGAAATTTAATTTTTTTCTTTAACGTTAAAAAAGTACGTAATGCGCCTGAAACGCCTGTGACCAAAAATTTGTATAGCGTATAGACTTCATGGGTTCATCGGTCAGCAAATTTTTGGAAGCACATGCTGAGCAAAGACGATGACGATCCTATTAAAAGGCAACCCGCTGGCTTGTTACACTTGCTTTCAAATATGAAAAACTGTCTTCAAATATCGCAATTTGCACGAAGAGAAACAATAGCACATACTTCTTTCAAATGGTAGATAATTACAGTAAAGTACAAAGTTCGCGGTCGTTAAAAACTATCAAATTTCCTTATTTTTTAGCCGATTTTCGGGCCTATAAGCTTCTTTTTTTAGCATATTCGTTTCAAGCTCATTAACGTACAACATTTTGACCTTTAAAATAATCCTTCATCTATTTGAGCTTCCATTTTTTTTACTGTTACTTTTTTAACGTCAAAGCCAGAGAATTTTTGGCCATAACTCGACCATATACTCAACCATAATTCTAATTTCCACATATAACTAATATGATACAATTGATTCAATTCAGCAATCATAATATAATCAATGGTTGATTAATCGCCAAAATACAATTATTAATCATTATTACTATTATCTTTAGGCTACGTTGATAGACTCAACGATGCACTGGGGTTTGTTTTGCCGTTTCTATAAATGCGATGATCTGTCAAGACGTGCGAGGTTAGACTGGTGAGTCGAAGAGTGAGATAGATGTATTTGAAGGAGAGAGTTGAATTAAAAGATAACCTATGCCAGGACGAGACACAACGCCTCGTAGCTGCATGTGCAGTAATCGTTAGAAAGAAACAGAGAACACGCGATGCCTATACATGGGTGCGGGGAGGAGTGATTAAGCTGCTCGTGTGTTGCGTATACGAATGATCACGTTCCCAAGAGGTGGACAATGTTCTTTCTTCTTGGGGAGGGGGACTGTTTAACGTGAATACTGAAATGTTCAATTGAAATATTTCAACAAAGTAGTTAGATTTTTTATCAATATTACTATTATTTATAAAAATTATTTTCGAGAGAATAATTAATTTATTATTTTTGCTGCTTTTAAACTCTTTGAATGTTAATTTGTTTATCTACTTTCATATAAGGAAAAGAAATAAGTGAGGAATTAAAAAATTTATCCACACAATTTATTTATTTATTATTATATTTATTTATTTCTGCCTGTAAATATCTACAATTTACATTTGTTTATACAATTTGTTTATCCAGTAAACAATTAGCGATAATTGGTAACATGTTTCTTTGTAACAGCATTGAAAATCATTTCAATATGATCAGAAAAAAAACGATTTCGTTTCGTTTGCAAACGCCTCATATGTAAATATGGTTACGTAATTACTTCATTGAATAAAGAAATATCGATTTATAGCAAAATTGTCTCAGAAAATATCATTATCAATAACATTTCAGCAAGGTTGTCTGAAAAAACCATTTATTTTTGCTTGAAAACGCCCAAAAATGTGCATTTGTTTATGTATAATTTGTTCATAAAACAAATAAATATTAACGCCAAGGAACATTTTTTCATTAAACGTCATTTAAAATATAATTTGAGCAAGTTTAGAAGAAAAATACCATTTATTTTTGCTTGAAAAATTCAAAAATTTGCATTTATTTATATAATTTGTTCGTAAAATGAACAAGTGTTAATGGATAACTAAATTTGTTAATATGATTTGAGCAAGCTCAGATGAAAAAGATTTATTTTTCCTTGAAAACGCCTAAAATATGCATTTGCTTATGTATAGTTTGTTCACAAAATAAAAATGAATGAATAGCAAAAATTTTTCATCAAACGTTATTTGAAATATAATTGCGGCAAGGACAGAAGAAAAAAACGTTTTATTTTTGCTTGAAAAAGCACAAAACGTGCATTTCTTTGAATAATTTCTTCGTAAAATTAACATGTATTAACGCATAGTTACATTCTTAAATATAATTTGAGCAAGGTCATATGAAAAAACGATTTATTTTTACTTGAAAAAAAGATAAATTGTAAATAGTAGGCAGAAATACACTGCTAAACTTCAGTTTTGTTTGATTTAAAAAATAAAAAGTTGTTCCAAAAAAGTATGTGCCTCTATGCATTTGAGGCGCACTGTAGAAAAAGGTTAAACAACGACCGCAGGGTCTCAATGGGAGCAACTTCCATCTATAAAAATGACACCGGCTTGCTGTAGAACCACGGTATTTAAAACCTATAGTCACGTCTCACGACCGTGAGTTGGGTGGCCACAAGGCACGAAGAAATCACAACGACAGGCTGGAGGAACCATCGTCTGCCTTGAGGTCACGCATACAGCTAGCAAGTGCCTTAGCATATTTTTGGCACGCGGGTATTTCTTTGAGGTTACGAACCAGTGATAGTTTCGCACCTACGAGAACACTGGTCGCAGGGACATTTACTTCAACCAACTATTTGCGGTACTATTGCTACAGTTTTTTTAAGGTCTTGATACTTTTCCTCCTTGCCAGTGACGCTGTACTTGACTGGAGTCGAAAATTAGATCAGGAATTTAGTTCACTTTTCGAAGTCTTGCAGAAAATTGTAAGGCCTAGAGTAAACAACGGAGACTGCTGTCCGAATATCATAGTTCCAGAATATTTGGCAGTTCTCGTTTTGAACAATTGACTCATCTCCCTGGGAGCATTCGGCAGAGCAGAGTCGTGACCAACATCGTAAGAGCAACAAAGATGGTATTTAAGTACTCTCAGAGCCAGCTTATGTCTGTAGATGTGGTCGTTGCCGCGCGGGTGTTACACCTGAATAATATTTGTTCTAGGCGCTCAGCGTGCGCATAACACGCTCTACACCTATCGCTGGAAACTTTTTGACGTAAAATTCGGTCACGGTATGCTAAGGTAGAAACAACACCGTCCTAACATTCGAAAAAAATTACCCTCGGTAGCTTAGCTAGGTCCTGCTGATTAGGAGAAAGCAAAAGTTTGCTCCTTTAACAAGGACTGATCTTCTACATTTCTGTAAAAGTTCCCGTACATTTTTCTGGTTGAGTAGCTGTTGCTAGAATTTTTTCATCTTTACTTTCTTCACTTCGGCTTTTAGAAGTTAGGCATCTAGATGAAGAAATACACTTTCCTCACTTCTGATGTTAAAATTCAGGCCAAGGGTTTCGACCTCCCGCCATGAAAGTTTGTAAAGGAAACCTTCTTTGCCAATCATCTCGCGTTTCCTGAAACTAACTCAGAACACTTACTACTCCGAGCAAGTTTGAATACCAAAACGCTCGGTCAAATTTCTTGTCATTCCAGAGGATTAAAACCTCTAATCATTCTCTCCTTTTCACTCCATCTTATGAGATAGACTCCTCATAATCACCCAGATTATTTTTCTTACTGCTACCAATAAATACTAGAAAAGTAGGAGCATATCATACTGACAGGCTAAATCAGTTCCAAAGATACCAAAATTATTTGTACCGAAATCTCAGATTTTTAAAAAAAATATGCCTGCAACAATGTTTCGACGGGTCAGTGGACTGACCCTGTCATAATTCGACCTGCGGAGTCCGAAAATGAGGTTTTTAATAAAAGTCCGCGAGTCCGTTAGTGTATCGGTATGTGTATGTATTCTGAAAAGATTTAGTATATGTGCTTATTAACATAAATACGAAACACAAAACTAAAGTATTTCTCGTACATCATATTTTCTGCAGGAATTGCGTAATTTTTTTACAATATATGGAGTAGATTATTGTGCAACAAACTTGTAATTTTTCACTGTTATCCGTTGCGAAAATCGCGAAAAGTGTATTACTGTCTCGATTGGCAACTGCTACAAATATATATTCATGTCGATCTTCGCGGCCCTAATAATTTTACATGTTTTTAAAATTACTTAAATAAACATTTAACACTTGATAAATGTATGTCGTAGGCATTTAGCAGATTCAGGCTTTCAGCCGACTGAGTACCTAGACATTCAGCCGAATCCTATGTAACGTGACAATTTTTGTTGTTTTATCAGCTGAAACAAAACTGTCACTTTGATACAATCTCTACCTTGGCCACACGTTGTTCTTACCTTTTATTTGTATGTGATTCACTTTGTGACTTTTTGTTATTACTTTAAGCTGTTTAACTATATTAATTTCATTTTGGACTTCTTTTATTTATGTGCTGATTTTTCGGCAATTCTCTTAACTAGAGTTTGAATTGTATCGCTTATCGAGAGAAAGAGAAGAAATGGAGGTACCTGGACTTCTTGAGTTCTTTTGAAAACGATGTTCCTCACTGTATTTTGACAGTTCCGAGGGATTTTTAATCTACATTGAAGAATTCCGAATTCAATTTACCCTCTCATTGCACCACACGATTTCTTCAAGATTGTCTGCACAATTCCAAGAAGGGCATGGATCATCTTACAGATTATTAACACCACTTGTTAACAATCTTTCATTTGAACAACGAAATGCTGTTGCTTTAGTCACTGGCTCGATGAGTTTAATACTCGAGTACTTGGTGGTTCAGTAGTCTAGACTACAGGGGGCTCTTCGATGTCTTCCTGCTATACTTCTGTTTCACGATGAGCCTTGCTTCTTACCACCCAAGTGGCATATGGTTCAATACTTACGACGCCAGGTGGCGCGTCAGTGTCATCTGACGAACATTTCATCGAGGGAAGGTACGATGGCATCTGTGGAACGCGGGAACGAGCAGATATCTTGTGGCCATCTTGATGAAAAGTTCGAGTGACCAACGTTTCATGTACGAAAACCCAGGATACTGTTTATTGGAATTACTCTTTTTGTGTGTGTGAAAACTACTGATTCAACTCAGGTTGGTGTTACCTCATTTCAATCTCTTTCGATTCAACCCTTTTTGCCTCCAATATTCCCTCGAATTTATGATGTTTTTCGTATGTATATTTTTCTAGTCTGTAAGCCTTTATCGAACATGTCGTTAGAATTTACGTAATCCAATTTTTTTTATTATATTTAAGTCTTTGTCGCGTTTCTTTCTTTTTGTGTTTAGTACAATAATGATGAATTTATTAAATTTTAAACAAATTTCCGATTTAAGAAAATGTTAAATTTGAAAGAGATATTAATTAATAAATATCATTAGTTGTGAATCGAAGTTACTCGGTGTTTGTCCCCACGAAGATCCCTCTTACTTTTGAGCTAGTCTATTTATTACTAAATGTAAAATTAAATTCTTCTTGTTTTAACTATATACCCAGTGGCGTCTCCGCAGGTGCCTGGCGCCAAACACCCGACACCCGACTCCTGACGTTCAGAAGAATTTAGGACGAAATCTATACCTGGCGTCCAAGTGCCTGGTTTATTTATGCATTCAGAAGAACACTCAGCTATTCTTCTGAAAGCGTGTCACGATTTAGGCAATTAAACAAGAACAGTCATAGAGTATTAAAACACTTTAAATGACTATTTAACATTTCATTTTTGTTTTCATGTACATAGAATTAATGATTTTAGAAGAATTGTTTATAATGAATGCGGTGATTCAGTAATCAAAGGAGAGACCATTAAATTTAGTCAATTGTTCACTTTATAGTACAGCGTTCACAGGACAAAGGCGGAAATGCATAGTTTGCAGCGAGGTTCGAAACATTCGTTAAATCTCCGCATACAGATTTAGACTGGAAGAAAGGCTGGACGCGAGCTCGAGGTGAGCGCCGTGAACGTACGACTCTAGCCGACGGGCCCAGTAGTGGAACAAGAAATCGGGCAATTCTGGTTAATGTTAATAAGACAATTAAATA
Organism: Druon quercuslanigerum; assembly: GCA_010014905.2. Classification (NCBI taxonomy): domain Eukaryota; kingdom Metazoa; phylum Arthropoda; class Insecta; order Hymenoptera; family Cynipidae; genus Druon; species Druon quercuslanigerum. The sequence continues at coordinate 4,407 of JAAAKG020135955.1, read as the reverse complement.
TCGAACATAACGGCCACCTTGCGAGCTTAGTAAAACATCACAGCCACAAAACTGGACATGCAAAAGAAAAAAGGGTATACTGTAAGAAGAACACACAAATGAACAGGAATTAATTATAAGTATGATTCGGGTGAAATAGGCAAACGAACTAGTTGCGAGATGGGGCGAGCAAATTCATGATTCGAAGTTTTTACATGGACAACTCGTACTGCCCCATCATGACCCAAAAAACACTTAATAATACGAGTCAACTCCCACTTAGCGGGAGACAGATTGGCATTCCTTAAAAGTACAAAATCTCGAACTTGAAGATTTGTTTGACGTGAAAACCATTTGGTTCTCTGCTGCACAGATTAAAGATAATTTCGCGACCATTAACGCTCAAACTGTTCTAAAATTCGTTGATAGAATTTACAGCGAGTCAAGAGGTTTTTGTGGACGCACTATGGGCCAGGCGACCGAAATTTTAGCCAAGATTCAAAAAGTCTACGGATTCGGCTAAACATAGATACTCGGGGGGTTTCGGGGTCGCTGATTATGAATATGCCATCAAAAATTCAAAATTCAAAATGGCGGACTCAATATGGCGGCAAAGATTTTAAAAAATATATGGAATCGACTAAAAATAATTACTCGGGGGTTTTTGGGGTCGCTGTTTACGAATATGTAGTTTAAAATGCCAAATTCAAGATGGCGGACTCAATATGGCGGCAAAGATTTTGAAAACTATATGAAATGGACTAAAAATAGTTAGTCGGGGATTTTTGGGTTACCTGATTACAAATATGCAATCGACAATTTTAAATTCAAAATGGCAGAATCAATATAAAGGCGAAAATTTTGAAAAATATATGAAATCGGCTAAAAATAGTTACTCGGCGGTTTTTGTGCTCGCTGATTATGAATATGTAGTCACAAAAATCCAACTCTTACAAAATTTGGTGCTGGATTATTGTAAGTCCCCATGTCTCTCACAAAATGGGGTGCTGGATTATTGTGAGTCCCTTGCCTCTCACAGAATGGGGTGCTGGATTACTGTGAGATCGCTTGCCTCTCACATAGCGAATGGCCAGAGTAGATGCATTTGCTTACTAGTCTTCATCTGAAAGTTCTAGGTTATCTGAATAATTTGTAGGAAGATCAAGCTCTTCACATTCATCGAGTGATTCATCTTTAGTATCTGACTCCGTTTCTAAATCTAGATTGCTGACTTGCGTTGGGAGAACCATCTGTTTCTCATAAGATATTCGAGATTTTATACTCATTGTAGAAGCAATCGGATCTGATGAATCCATTAACCTGTTGAATAAATCTTCAATATTATTTGATCGACTATTCTTTCTGCTTTTATTGCGTCTATCTATCCTATAATCTTTGTTTTTACTTTCAGAAACTTCCTCTCCTAGCATTCCTACCGGAAACACACATTTTTCTTCAAATGCAGTTGCATGAATGGGAAATTGACACGAAAATGCAATTTAAATCGTTTGTAAATCCTCAACAAGCTGCTCATTCAAACCAAGGCAGTTAGCGAAAAAGTTTTGGTTTACTGAATGCCCTACGAGCAGTGTTTCCGTTATTCATATTGCCACTGCCTCCTGCTTTCTTCGTCCTTTGCTTGCCACTTTTTGTTTGTTAATCTGTAAGAAGTACTTAAGCAGCAATCAAGGAATCTAATCCATGCGTGAAGGGGAGAGATAACATAAGATAAAGATTTCGGGTGTGCAGTGAAAATTCCAGAATCTCTGTTAGACAAATTATTGAAATCTTTTGGTGCTGAATGACAAATAGGACATGATTGCATTAAGTTTGTATTTGTTATTATACTTATTACTTTACCATCAATCAAAGTAAGATGCAGAGAAAAATGTATAATAATGCGACTAGAACCGGAAACAACGACAAAAGGTTAAAGTTTCTCTATTTCATTTTCAACTGCCTGTTTTTGGTTCAAGATTATATCTTTTGATTCATTTACGTAGCGTTACTGAATGAAACGACAAAATCGAGGTGATTAGGAGCTTCCATTGTGCCATAATATAACGCCGCGTTCAGAAGTCGGAAATGAGTTTTCATCATTTTCCCGTTCCTCTTGATTATTATCATATTTCTGGCTATAAGCGGAATGGCCTGAGCTCCCATCAAACCCCCAAGAACATATAAGAGTTACATTCAATTCAAGGCATTCTGCTGCATCCATAGCATGAAATACAACTTCTTCTTGCATCTGAACTATTCGTTCAGCCGTGGGATTTGAGAGAGCTTGAAGTTGAACTTGAGCCACACAATCATCAATACGAATAAATTCTTTTGGAGGTCTAAATTCTAATTTTGCTTTTCTACCTTTGTTGTGTAAAGGCCAGATACCTTAGACTCTAATCGCAGACGAGTTTAGATCGAATTTGTTAAACGGTCATTCAATATAAAAACCAGCGCTTCTAAAGGAGTCTTTCTTTTTAAAGGTATCTTTCTCATTTTTTTATGTAATTCTTTATCTTTTGTCAGGTCGTCGATAACTTTTTTGAGATTTTTATCTTTGTTTTGCTGCATAAGAAGAAGTCATCCTCAATTTTTGTAAATCATTATTATGCTCAATGCTAAGCATGGCCACTTCTCGGCTTTTCGATCTCAAAGACTTATTTTTAAATTCATGGACAGGTCGACCAGAACCAACACTTCGACTAGGACCGGCTCTTTGACTGCTTTCCTGCTGGTTTATATCTAAATGCAGGCTCTCAAAATTTGAGTCTAATCATTAAGCGTTTTGCAATTCAAATCTGTCAGTCACTCTGTTTGTAGCGACAAATTTAGCATTGCGCCTGAAATAAAGAGAAAAAATTGCATTCTTCAATTTGGTCAATGACTTTTAACTAACGTGGGAAATGTCAATGTTTAACGTCTGAATAATGTAATCCACAGCCATACCGATATTTCCATTTTTCAGGATCAAATCGAGAATTTCTCGTTTTTTTAATTTCGACATTCTTTTACAGTAATAGATTAAGATATTTCAAATCGAAAATCAAACTGGAAAACAAATCTAATGATCACTTAAACGTCCATACACAGAGCACTTACCTGCACAGAGTGTCTCAGGTGAGATCACCATAGTAATACATGTGTTACCATGGCTTATACTTAAACCCAGAAACTTTCATTTTACTTGTCAGAAAGATAATTCAGTGATCCACTTGACAGTAGAAAGCTCAACTATCATTTTACGCGGTTAATTGCAAATCACTATGAAACCTTTCAAATACAGGATTCCAACGGAACTATAATAGTAATTAATTACTACTATTACATTTTATGTAATGAACAAAATTATGTCCACGACATCAAGTTATATTAATTTAATAATATCAGACCAATTTAACTGAAATTAATTATAATTTTACACTATACAATATTACAATTATTTTTTATTCATTATTATTAATAATAATATATTTAATTACTTTATAATAATTAAGATGATTGCTTATTTGTAAAAATATTAAAATTGTTCAGATTTTCTCTATATTGGGTGGAAGAGTGAATTTAACGTTTGCGTGGGTTCAGGAAAGAAGCTCGCGCGCTCGGCTGCTTGAAGCAAATTTTTTTGTTTGAAAGTGAAAACCGGCCAAATGGGGCACATCAGGCTTAAAGTATACATTATAATGAATAAAACGGTACCTCATTTTTCTCATTTGTGTGTGAAGTTTCGGAGTGAAAAGAATCCAAAGCGCACACTTGTGAACAGTATCAATTGACGACTAGATGCATTATGCATACTGTATGATTCTGTATAATGCTTTACAGATATTGCAGTCATGTCGTAATGTTTCAAGACATATTAAACCAAAAATGCATTTAAACTTTACATTAAGAAATAATGTCTTCAAACTCCATACTTTGTATTTGCCCAAACATTCGGTCACCTGGCCCATAGTGTGACATCAAGAACAGAATCGGTCAGTACAATCATTAAAACGTAATCAACTAAAAAATGGTCTGGAGTGAGCGATTCGCAACTTTCCGGATCATCGCTGGCTGGCACGAGGGGACGGGAATTTGAACATTCAATTTGACACAACAGCGTCTTAAACTCTTTAACAGTAGGCGTAGCATTTGACAGTAGGTTGCGTTGGCAAAGTTCCACAAGCTTGACTTCCCCCTCACACATCCCGTCAAAGTGTGAAGCAATAGGAGGTATGAAATGCCATGTCGTGCCATCTGAAGCTAAATAAGAAGCTAAATTTGAATCTTTTTGTAGTTTCCGGAAAGCTTGCGAAAGATCTCGATTATTATTATTATTATTATTATTATTATTATTAAAATGTTGTCACAAGCTTAAGATGGTTACAGTCCAACATGTCGAAGACATTTTTGGTTAGAGTTGGATTTTCATATATTTAGAATAGTTTT
>JAAAKG020135954.1:0-13364 GCA_010014905.2 Druon quercuslanigerum | reverse complement strand
GCAAGATTTAGATTGGGAAACGAGGTAAGAGAGGGGAGGTATTGGGAAAAGGAAGAGAACAGGAAGTGTAGAATATGCGAGTGGGAGAAGGAATCATGGGAGCACGTATTAGAAGGATGTAGAAGAGGAATGGATGATAAAGGAATCTGGCAACAGAATGTGGTTAAGATTCTAGGGGAGGATGGATTAGGAAAAGAATGGATGAAGGAGTTGGAGGGTGCTAGGGGAGCGAATGAGGGTGAATGAAAGAATGAATGTGAAAAAATAGTAAATTGGAGGACAAAAGAAAGTGGAAAAATAAGGAAACTAAGATACGTTTGCGTCCTCATTCTCTCTCTCTCTCGCTTTCCACCGCTCGCTCGAGTTAAGGAACTAGATAGATATAAGACTTTACATAAATAGTTGTAAATATTTGCAAATATTAAGGTTGAAATTTTCTTTTTGTTGTTTAATATGTAAGCGGAAATATCGTAAGGACTGGAAGTCACGTAAACCCTTAGGGGACACATGATGAATAAAGAATTACGGTTAAGTTAAAAATTGTAGATGGAACCAATTTACTTAAAATAAGAAAGTTGAATTAGCATTAAACGAAGATTGAATTAAATAAATCTGCAATTATTTCTGAGCAGCGGGATTGATTTATAACTTACCCAAAAATGTAGGATTAAATCTGGATTGAAAGGATAAAATTTAAAAAGGCCAAACGGAATCAGGGTTGAGTTCAAATGTAAAAAAAATCATCAGATTTGAAAGAAAGGTGATGTAGAAGTAGGGGTTAATTAAAATTTATAAAAACTGTATTATTAGATCAAGGTTAAATTAGAATAAGCGAATCAATCAGGATTTTGTTCAAAATGTGTAATTGCATCAGAATTATGTTAAAAAAAGAAAGAACTCAGGTTAGAGGTCAGAAGGTAAAATTGAATCAGGGTTGACTTTAAAAACTTTGATTGGAATTAGGATTGAAAAAAGTGATTGAATCAACATTGGTTCATAATGTGGAAAGAAATAAGGCTATAGTTCATAAGGTGGAATTTAAGCTGAATTTAAACAGAAAAATTGTGATTGAATAAGTATGGAGTTCGCAAGATTGAAGTGTATCGGAATTGAGAAACAAAGGTGAGATCGCTTAAATAAACTTTATAAACAATATATCTTTTAGATCTCAGTATTTATATGCGTCTTTATATTGTAAATTTTCTACTTAATTAATTATAGTTGAAGATTAAGTTTCTCAAAGCTCTGTAGGCTTTGAGGTACACATACTCACCGTGACCATCGCGCTGCGCGCTCGATTTTTGACGGCAATTTCTTCATTTATATTTTCTGAACCACCTTAAAATAAATAAAAAACAATACTGTTTTCATAAATTTTTATCTGTCTTACGTTTTTATGCTAATAACAGGATTTTGATTTTGATATTATATTTATGAATAAAGAAAAATATCCTACAAGAGTTCTTTTTGATTTTTACGTACCTCGCGTCTTTTGGCGTAATATTGGAATCTTAGATTTTCTGCATATTACTCACGACGAATGAAAACAAAATAACAAGCCCTATTGGAAAATGGTTAAGACTTTTTGTAGGATTTTTCAAAAGTTATAGTTTTTCTTTCAAACTTTTTTTTTCATATTTTGCATCGCTTGTTTCAAAATTTGAATGTTGTGGTGTGCAATTTCAGGCAATTCTAATACTTTCTTTATCATAAATGATGAGAATTTAACAAATTATTACAAACTTGTATTTTTTTTTGAGTGAATAACTTTTTTCTATCAAGTTCTTTTCGTACCTTTTGTCGCTTCCCACAAATTTTTTATTTTTATGTTTAATGTCATTTTAATGATTAAAACTAAAATTGCGTATCCTATTAAAAAGTGATACATAACAAATTTGTAGCAGTTTTTCGAGTAAACAATTTTTGTTAAATAATTTTTTCGTAACTTTGGTCGTTTTTCACAATTCTTTATTTTTTTTTAATTTTCAATGATGTTTTTCACGAATAAAACAAAAATTACGCGTCCTATCAAGAAGCGATAATAACGAATTTGTAGATCTTTTTGGATTAACGATTTTTGTTAAGGGGATCATCCCGTGTGTCCTGTCGAAAAAATCGATTCTTTTGTTAACTAAATTTATTCCTACACATATGTAGAATATTCTGGTGAAGTGATATTCCAATATTCGAAGTCGTTGGAAAGTTACATCCATAGAACGACTAGGTGTACGTACCACGTTTTTCGAATTGGCCGGCCTGATATCTCAAAAGCGGTTTTACCGATTGCTTTAAAATTTTTATGGTAGATTCAGAACATGTGTGAGCATCGCCTGAACTAGGACAATTTAAACATTCTATGAAATTTTTTTTCATAAGAACATAATCGAAAAATAGCATAAAATTTGAAAAAAAAACATACTTGGTGTGCTCGCTATTATGCGCTTCGCGGGCTAATAATAGAAACACAAAAGTTTGAGCGCGCTTTGAGTTCCGTGTTATATGTTCTTTATATAAAAATGACTAAATTTTTATTTGATTTCAAATGAAGAAAAAATTAATTATACAGCAGAAAGATTTTTTCCAACTATCTGAAAAAAGAAAAAAAATTAATATCTAAGTGGTTCCTTTTTGGAACATATACATACAATAAATTCTCAAATAATTATTGAAATGATTTGCGCTTTCACGTCACAATGTCGATGAGAATGTAACATGTAATTAATGCATACATACAAACAAAATTCTATTACATTAAATATTACATTAAATATTATATTAACTTTGCAGAATAATTTAAAAATTCATTGTATTAAATTCTTTACCTCGGCCTGGGATTTATTTGCAGCTACCCTGAAAAATGAATTATTTTAAAAAGTGGCCCATAAAAAACTTGTAGATCTTTTTTAAATGCACAATTTTTGTCCAATCATCATTTGTCGTATCTTGCATAGTTTGTCCATAAAATGGAGCTTTTGATTTTTCATTATTTTTTGTGCAATAAAAATTCGAATTTTCGATTTTTCAAGGAAATCCAAAAATTTTTTATGATAATATTATAAGGGTTTTCAAAAATCAATATTTTTCTTTTCTTGTATTTTTTTATATTGTGCGTTGTTTGTCATAAAATTTTGATTTCGGATAGATTTTTAGAATGTTGAAAATGCTGTAACTCTGAGAATGTTTTTTTTATTGAAAAAAGTCATTTGGGTACATTGTTTACCTTTTTCAATGCTATAGATGCCTGTAAATAGAATTTTCTAATTCAGAAAAAAGTGGTCTTAAAAATGTGGAAAATGCGCTCAATGTTTGAACTTTTATCCAAAATAGCTGGTTAACGAACTCGTCCTTTCTTTTAGGCAAAGATCGATTTGATCCGTTTATTTTTTCGAGAGTTATCGTGTTACGGACGGCCAGACGGACGGACAGACAGAGAGACGCAATCGTAAAAACTTTATTTTCGGATTAGGGGGCTCCGAAACGTGGAGATCCGTTGAAAAACTGTAGTGTCAAATTGCGAACAATTTGAACAATTTGAACAAGGATGGGTTTCATGATTTAAAAATACATCAGGATGGAATTGAAAACTTGGAATTGAATCAGGATTGAGTTTAAAGTGTAGGAATGAACCAGAATTAAAATAGAAAGACAAATTTGCGTCATGATTCAATTTAGATCGAAATCAAATGCCTGATTGAATTAAGAATAAAGCAGAATGTATAATTGAATCACAATCGCTTGTTCGCAAGTTCGCAAGATTAAATTAAATGAGAATTGACTTTAAGTGCAATTTAATCAGAAATCATTATTAAAGTTTGGAATACATGAGGATGTAACTCCGAATTCCGTATTAAATCAGAATTAAGTTTAACATGTGGTAATTGATCCATAATACATACACCTGCAAGAGCGATGATTGAGTGAGTTAGTGTGTACCGCAAATGTCCCCTTTCCGATGAGATAGAAGGTTGCGGTCTTTTCCAACCTATTCTTCAGTCTTGAATCACCAGATTGCTGGATTTTCGCGCAGATTTTGTCGCTTATCTCGAAAAATTATGGCTTTTCGAAAAAACACAAGACAAAATTTGTGTATTTTTTAATTCTAAACAACGTTTGTTCATTGTGCTTTTTTCAAATAACCATTATTTTTCGAGATAATCGAGAAAATGTGTTAAGACGAACGGTGTACCACAAGAGACCAAAGTTGATCATAATTCAAAAATACATAACTTTTGATTGAAACATTTTTGGAAAAATTTATATTTTTCAAGTAACCTCGTATTTTTAGGACATTTTAAAATTATTTTGAAAATTGTTTTAGACAAAAGTTGTGTATTTTTTAATTTTCAGCAACTTTTGTCTCTTATGTTTTTTTTTCGACAACCCATTACTTTCCGGGAGATCCATAATCCATAATATACTTTCGGAACGATCATCTGAGAAAGATAGCGAAAAACTGCCTTCTCTTTGACCCCTTCCCCCCTTTCCTCATAAAAAATTTTAAAAAATCGGCAGCCTGGGGAAAAAATTTTCAATTTTTTTCCAAATCTGAGGGAAGACACTGGCGACCAGCCTTTGAGGGGGCTGCGTAGCGGCGGCCCCCGAGAAAGCGGGTTGTATTAGGATTTCATCAGAATGTAGGATTCTTTGAAGATTTATTGCAAGATGAAAAAGCGTTATCAAATTTGAATGAAAGGTTGAAATGACAAAAAGTGAAATAATTATTAAAGTTCAAATTAATGAGTTGAATGGGAATAGATTTTTAATGTGTGATTGAATCAGAAGAACGTTCAGAATATAAGATTACATCAGGATGGAGTTAAGAATTTAAAATTGGATCACAATTGAGTTTATAATGTTGGAAACAATCACAATTGAAGTACAAAAAAATTAACCAGGATTCAGTTAGAACAACAAACAAATGTCTCATTGAATTAGGAATGAATCAGAATGTAGGATGAAGCCAAAGTTAATTGTGGGTTGAAAAACTGCGTTTGGATTAAAATCGAAGCCTAAAAAATAAAAAAAATGTAATCATAAAGAAATTTTAAAACGTGTTATTAATTCATGATTGACCTCAGAGGATTATATTGAATTTAGATAATCTTTTGATAATAAAATATTATGAAAATCGTTCTATGCTAAATTTTAAAAAATTTGCTTCTTAAGGGAATTATTCTTAAATCAGAATTGACTTCAGTTGATGGAATTGTATTAAGATTGACTTATAAAGATAGGATTGAGGCGTAATTTCCAGTAATAATTTGCAAAAGAATGAGGATGATTTTGACAAAGTAACATTGAATCACAATTTTATCAGAATTTTCTTTGTACTATAGAGTAGTATGGGGATTAAAATAAGATTTGCGATTGAATGAGGGATCTCAAAATGTTGAAATCAATCAAATTTTTTATCAAAAGATGGTTTTAAATGAAGAATAAATTCAGAAGTTGGAATTGAATCACGAATGACTCCAGCAAGCAAACTTTATTGAAAAGGGACTTCAGAAAGTGGGTTTGAATCAGAATTTATTTTTGCGGGTGAAATTGATTGAAGATTGGCCTATGAACGTAGCATTAGGACACAGGTTTTTTATAATGTCAAATAGAATTAGAATTTGATCAGGACTGTCTTCCGATTGTAGAAGTAAACCAGAACTGATTTAAGTGGCTTACAAAGGAGGAATTTTTTTAATGCAAAGTTTAGAATCAATGATTGAATCCGGATTGAGATTAAAGTGCGAAATGAGTCAGGATTCAGTTCGGAAGGGAAAATTGAATCAGGATTGAGTCAGAAATAACTGTAGCAGGTGGGATTGAATTAGGATTGAATTCCGATGCTATGTTAAGATTAAATTTGTTGACGAAAATTGTTTGCATTTTAGTAATATTGATCTTAAAATTTCTTTATATAATTTGCATGAATGTTGATGAAGGCAATATTACCGTTTGAATAAAAAATCAGATTATGTCAGGGATAGGAAGGATTTACTTTCCAATCATGACAATGTGATTTGAATGAAAATCCGTTGAACGAAAATCCGTCAAAACAATTAAAAAGAGACTATGTTGATGATATCTTATTATGTGTTCCTCTAGCAAAGTTGGTTGTGGTTGCCGATACTTTTAACAGTTTTCATCAGAAATTCACAAAAATTTACCCATGAAATTAAACAAAATAATAAATTCAGTTTTTCTGACATAGAAGTAATAAAAGATCAGGATGTTAATATTATTATCAAATGGAAAAATGAAAAGTACATATTCAGGTAGAATTTTTTTTTCTTTCCTGCTCATTCTTTTCGAAACAAAATTGCAGTAATTGCAAGCTTAGTTGTCAGAGCTCTAGGTTTGTTCCATATATCGTTTCACAAAGGACATTCGCATATTATTAGGAATATCCTGTTTCTAAATGATAACCCACACAAGTTAATTGAGAAACATATTAAAATTAAAATTTAACAAATCAATAACAAACAAAGTAATATCTTGCCTGCAGATAACCAGAAAAAAATGAAGGAATATAGTTCCTTTAATAACTTTTCGCAAAGATCCTCTAGATAAGTTTAAAAAAGGTAGTCTTGTCTGAAGAACCTCTTCCAAGATCTGTAAGATAATTTACGTTGGACAGGCTGGAAGACTTCTCAATACCAGGATAGAGGAACATAAATGAAGGAATAAAACAAAGGAATTTGTGGATGTTGACCATGAGTTTGATTGAAATAATGTTGAAATTGTACCTAATGAACGTAATGAGAGAAAGGTAGAATTTATGGAAAAGTTTTATATTAAAAAACAAAAGGAGTTATGTATTAATTGAAAAACTGACTAGGATAAGTTAAACAAAATGTATGCTAATGCTATTAATTATATTTAATAATGAGGTTTCATGAATCTTGATTTTCTTATACTTTCTTTGTTTCTGATGTGTTTATGACGGATATTTTTGGTGACTTTATAACGGATTTGCTTTTTGACCCTGACTTAATTCTCAAGGGTCAAAAGTAAAAATCGTTGTTTTGTTGTTGGCAGGGGATTTGGTTGGTTTCCTTATAATTTTTCTTACCTCTTTTTTATTTTTTTCTAGAGATTTTTTTGTAAAGAAGGATCTCTTCTTAAATTACAATAAGATCATTTTGTGGTGTTTGTCCAAATTTGGTCGTTGAATTCTTGGTTTTCTTTTCAGGTGTTCTGTACATTAACTTCATTATTGAACGTTAATTAGGATTTTAATCTAATTTAAATTTCTCAAGTTTTGATAAATAAAATGAGCATTGGTTTATACTAAATAAGTTTTTTTGTTAAAAATAATCTAACCATAGTTCACTCAAATCAATCTTCTACTCTTTTCCTTCCAATCAGCTCTTTTTTCTTCTTTTTTTATCTAGGGCTTTTATCTCCGAAAAGTGAAAATGCACGTCTCGTCTAATTGGTTCTATATCATGGTACGGGAAAGCTCGTAGGGCGAATGGTTTGATTCGATGTCCTGTCCATCATACACAGTGAATTCTGTCGATAGCAGACTTCGGCCACGATCCTTTTGGATCGGTCCGAGTCGTCGTTTGATGTGGCACTGTGATATCGAGAGCATCTACTGCTGCCACTAACTTCGATAATCGATACCAAATGTACGTGTGATGCCCGAACGGCAATGGAAATCGTCAAAGGAGGTCTTTAGCTTTACCCGCAGTACGTTCTACGAAGGCACTTTAACGTCACTATAACTGACGCGAAAAGCGATTTGAATACGACATTAATTTTTTTTTCTATTCGCCAGCTTTGCAGAGGAAAAATTTCTGGGACATTTCTGCCATGAATAAGTAATCTGTCCTTTAATCGAGTTAGTTATACCTTATCAATAAAGCTTGTTTTTACTGATATTGAAAAATTTGTTTCATCAACATTAAGGGTAAGATTCACCACATCCAAGGGAAATTTTAACTTGCATGACTTGGACGCAAACCGACTTAGCACTAGGGTGGTCCAAAACTGTATTGAAATTTTCTCTCTCAAATTTTACAATTATCGCCCCCAACCCCCATTTGTTTAGTCCAAAAAAATGAATGTGTTAAAGAAGAAGAATATTTAGTTTACACAAGCCCTATGAAGTGTAATATGTATTTAAAGAAAAAGGACGTTTCTGTACTTTTCACTCAGATTTTCTTCAATTAACATTTGGAAACAAATAAAAACTAACTGCCTCAATTTTACCACCATAAGTCTGCTTTACAGGATCTTTAAGTACTCCCTAAGTTCAAAATTAAGTTTTGCACGTTTTTGGCACTAATTACTATTTTTTGCTGTATCAACTTTAAAATGTGTTTCTAAAACATAAAATTCTACTTTCTGCTAATGGTTAGGTTTTTTAATATGCTGTTTAAAGAATTTATTATTGGTTATAGTAATTTTCTCTTAGAATAGAGTTAAAATGTCCAAGTTTTTTGTCAATTTTTTAAACTATCTTTCAACTTTTTAGTTACAGCGAGTGAATAATCAACTAAAGTTAGCAAAAGGCATTGCTTCAACAATTTATTACTATTTTTAAGAATACTTTCTCTAAATAATGCTACAAAACTGTCGATTTTTATACAATTTCCCACTTTGTATCCACTTTCCAATTCTAATGATGATATGGTTAATTTACATGAACAGACATAATCATCCAAATAATTCTTTATTATTTTCAATAATATCTTCTTTGAATAATTCTGAAAGGCTATGGTTTTTCAGAAATCTTTTATTTCAACAATTTATTATTATTTTTCAAATATTGTCTTTGCATAATACTAAAAAATACCGGTTTTTAAGAAAATTTTCTTCCTTTTATCGACTTTTCACTTAGTGAAAGGTACTATTTAATTTGAATTAACAGCTATAATTGCTGTAACAGAATAATATTTTTTATAACTATTTTTTCCTGTAATAATCAGAAACAGTTGCAGTTTTTTTTTAATTTGTAACTTTTTGCCTACATCTTACCTGGTGTAGAAATACTTAATAAAAGTTTACAAAAATAATTGTTCAAAAAATTGATTGAGAAGTTAATTAATTTTATTTTTCAATAATGCTATAAAATTGTAGATTTTTCTAAAACTTTACACTTTTTGTTACATTAAACTTTGTTACAATAACAAACGTAGTTGTCCGAATAATTTATTATGGTGTTTAATAATATTCTATTGTAATAATGCTAAAAAGTTACTGTTTTCTCTAAAACTTTCCACTTTCTGTCAACATTTCACTTAAAGTGATACACTAGTTTATTTAAAATATCAAAAATTATTTTCTTTTTTAAATTGTTACAATTTTGTAATAATTTTATTAATATCCTCTTTGTATAATTCTAAGAAGCTCCGTTTCTTAATGCTTTCACGATTATTCAATACGATAAAAGAGATATTTCGGGTTTCAATCGTGTACAAAACTAAGGTCGGTCCACTCAGCGCCGCCACAAACGCCAATTGAAAAACGGAAAACGCTATATTTTTTTGCTTTTTTTTGCTCATTTTATGCTAAAAGGAAATTTTTTTGCTCTTATAACTTCCGAGAAAAGGGTGGCGGCGCTAGCACGACGTCCAATCAGCGCCACCACCTATGAAAACACACTAAAAATTATTATAATGAGATGAACGATCAGACGAGATTTTTTGATTTTTTTTGCTCTCTGATGATATATATTACGTTTCACAAAAAACTACCCATAAATTGTATACACCTACCCTCCGTAATCAAAAAAGTTTTAAAGGCGGGAAAACCACCTTGAACAATGTAAGGATGGTTTAGAGCTCTAAATTAATTACATGACGCTTAAAAATTTACATCTTATTACCATTTTTCCCAGAAACTACCCTTACACGTAAACGTATGCAGCAAAATGGAAGGTAAAAATGGCAAAAAATGGAAGGGTAGTTTTTTAGGAAATTTTTAAATAGGGGGTAATTTTGAAGTGTCATGTAATTAATTTAAAAATCGAAATCATTTTAACATTGTTCAAGGTGGTTTTCCATCTTTTAAACCGTTTTTGAGGACGAGGAGAGGGTATGTATGACTTAGGGATAGTTTTTGTGTAACGTATTATATATTAACAAAGAACAAAAAAAGAGCAAAGAAATATCCACTAACAGTATCTTTTAAGTTTGATTATTTCTAATGCCTTTTTCAAACATTTATATCTTTTGCTTCATACGTTTACGTGGGTGGGTAGTTTTCGTAAAAATGATACAGAAAGGGAAATTTTCAAGTGTCATATAATTAACTTGTTCTAAATATTTTTCACATTGTTCAAGGTAGTTTTCCATCTTTTTAACCGTTTTTGATGACGAGAAGAGGGTATGTATGACTTAGGGATAGTTTTTGGATAACGTATTATATATTATCAATTAACAAAAAAAGAGCAAAAAAATATCAACTAACAGTGTCTTTTAAGTTTTATTATTTCTAATGCTTTCTTTATTTATTTATATCTTTCGCTGCATACGTTCATGTAGAAGGGTAGTTTTCGGGAAATTATAATATGAGGGAAATCTTCAAGGGTCGTGTAATTAGTGAGGAGTTCTAAATTATTTTTACATCGGTCAAGGTCGTTTTCCAGCTTTTAAAATGTTTGTGATGACGCGGCGAGGGTATGTATGACTTAGGGGTAGTTTTTCGGGAACGCATTATATATTATTGAAGGGAAAAAAAGACAAAAAAAATTTAACTAATAGTGTCTTCTAAGTTTGATTGTTTCTAATGCTTTTTTATACATATGTATATATTCCGCTGTATACGTTCATGTGAAAGGGTAGTTTTTTGGGAAAATTATCAATTTAGAGTTCTAAATCATTCCTAAATTGTTCAAGGTGGTTTTCCAACATTTAAAACGTTTTTGATCACGCGGGCTAGGTGTATACGACCTAGGGGTAGTTTTTGTGGAACGTAATGTATGTCATCGGGGAGAAAAAAAAAACAAAAAAATATCAACTATCCGTGGTTACTGAATTTGATTACTTTAAATGCTTTTTACATGCATATATTAACTCCACTGCATACGTTCAAGTAGAAGGGTAGTTTTTGGGAAAAATTGTAATGAGATGTAAATTTTTATGCGTCAAGTAATGAATTTGAAGCTCTAAATCATCCTTACATTGTTCAAGGTTGTTTTCTCACCTTTAAAACGTTTTTGATCACGGGGGTAGGTGTATACGATTTAGGGGTAGTTTTTTGGGAAACGTGATATGTATCATCAAAGAGAAAAAAAAGCAAAAAATCTCGTCTGATCGTTCATTAAAATAATTATCTGGTGAAATTTTACTTTTTAGATTAGAGATTATTATTAAATTATATTATTAATTATAAAATTATTATATATCATATATAATAATTTTTAGTGCGTTTTCATAGGTTTTGGCGCTGAGTGGACGTTATGCTAGCGCCGCCACCCTTTTCTCGAAACTTAAGAGAGCAAAAAAATTTTTCTTATCGCATAAAATTAGCAAAAAAAGCAAAAAAATATGGCGTTTTCCATTTTTCAATTTGTCTTTGCGGCGGTGCTGAGTGGGCCGACCTATAAAACTACGAAGTTTGCCGACTTTTCGTGAACATTGCAGTTTATGAAATGTCGGAAAAATTCGTAGTTTTCTACACGATTGAAACCTGAAATATCTCTTTTATCAATATATTGTAATTATTTGTCTCATTGTACGAGTTACATGTATTTAAAAATGTAGAAGCAAAGTTCACGCGCTGTTCAAAATAGAATTGGGCTTGAGGGGTGGTCGATATCTTCATACGAGAAGAACGGGAAGGCACGGTTACTATGACGAGGGTACACGCGTGCCTACCAAGGGTGTCAGAATCGTGCATCTTACGAATTTCCCAGTACCTGGAAATGAAGGAAGCTATAAAGTGTTTTCGACGGTTGGTTCAGCCAGCCAAAGGGACAACTAAACTTTTGTCAAACTAGTCGTAAAAAATAATTACAATGAGGGTGCACACAATTCACCCTCATTGTAATTATTTTTTACGACTAGTTTGACAAAAGTTTAGTTGTCCCTTTGGCTATGTATAAAATCTCTGAAACACCTGTACTGTAATCAGTTCTCAAGTTATAAATTCGAAGTTCTTAGTCATTCGTCAGTTATCCGTCAGCATTCTTCAGTATCCGTCGGTCTTCGCCAGTATTTTTAAGCAGTCGTTCAGTACCAGAGTTCAACCTTTTGCTTCCGCTCTGCTCAACCAGTAGCTCAAATCTTTCGAGATTGTGCTCTCCTGGTATCATCTAAGATACCAATTGTTCGCGACAGTTTTTTTTTTATTTTGGATTTACTTCTACCCTAGTCGAACTCACCACGCGCTCAGCCATCAATTCTGTGAATCACCGAATTCTTTGAGGGTCAAGGATTTATTATCAAACGCCCTTCTCTACTGCACATCCGGAGCCATCTCTGAGAGATTCTATATACGTAAACAAACCTAAACTTGGTAAGTCCTAATAAACATTATCGTCTTTCATCTTCCTTCTCTTATCTGTCAAAACACTTATAAATCCGTTCTTTTCAGTCGGACAGGCGGAGATAAATAACATACCTGAAAGGATTACTGTCCAGCTAGAACATCGGCCAGAAGTGGCAAGCAGCAGAATAACAGCTGCGCCTATGGATGATGTTTCGGTTGGGAGTCCCCATCCGACTACTTCCACAAGAATGCCACGGCAGCGCATCAACTTCCAAGCTTATCACGATGAGTATTTGATGCGCTGCCATTTCGAGTATGAGACGGAAGTGACCACAACTTCCCAAGACGGATGTCCTTCCGCAGGAAATTTGTAGCAAATTTCCCTTTTTTGAAGGCAGTAACGGAAGAAAATAATAGACGAGAACCGTCTCCCTAGAAGGACTATCAACCGAATAAGATCTGAGGTTGAGGCTACGTTCCGCCAGCAACTCCAGGTTGTGCAGACCAAAAAGAGGATCAAGTTGACGCCGGAGATGAATGGAGATGTGATCAAATGTCATTTTAGGGAAAAGGCATTAGGGGGACTCGTAAGAGTAGAACAAAATCGTCTCTTCTTGGGTCTTTACCCGGAGCTGGCCCATAACTTGTCCGAACAACATCTGGCTGATCAGTTAAGATCTATAAAGCGGCGCCACCTAATATCCGAGGTCAAAATATGTAACATCGAAAAACAGGTGCAACAACAACAAGCAGCACCTGTAGTGCACGCTGTTGTTGTGCTGGAAGAGGAGGTTCATATGGCCGTGATACGAGACGCTATGCACGAGCGGGGGCCGGATCTGGGGGATGTAGTAAGACGATTGTCACATGGTCGGCAGTCGTTGGGCTTGCAGCCGTCGGAGCCTGCCCCTGCTCCTGCTGAATTCGTTAAA
>JAAAKG020135953.1:0-13365 GCA_010014905.2 Druon quercuslanigerum | reverse complement strand
CCTCTTTTGCTCTCAACAACATATGCGATTCGCATTTGCGCTCAAAAAGTTACAGTTTCCTTTTCTCGCGCAGCCCGAAGGAGCCTCTCTTTTGCTTTAACGTGCCCATTTAGCCCTGCCTGGTTGTCCACTTTTATGCCAGGGGCGTGTCAACATAAATATTCGCCCGTAGCTTTACCCCCCCCCCATAAAATCCAGGGGAACATAAAACTGCTAAAATCGATAATTTTCTAAGCATTACATTCCCTTAATATTATGAGAGAACATAAATGATGAAATGACCCGATGCTCAATATTTCTCTGATTAATTAAAAAAATGTTTTATTTTTTAGTTTTTAAAGATGAATGGTAGGTTCACAACCGGTTCTCTATTTTGAAAATGGTTTCAGACAAAACTATCACTATTATTTCAAAATAAGATAACACAATTTTTTTGATGTTGATAAAATCTCTATCTTGACGTAGTTAATTGAATGTGAATACTATTAAAACTTTTAATAATCAAAATATTAGAGTTTAGAATTTCGTATATTATCAGCATTTATATTTTTCTTAGAGGTAAACTTACTAAAATCGTATAAGTCTAAATCCGAAATATTAAGTTGGTAAGTTTTTTTTTTATTCCGTTAGAAAGCTTATTAAATTCCGCGTCGATTGCTTCAGGGAAGTCATTGGAAAAATTGAAACTTCACTTAATTAAAGTTTTAAAGTTCATCTTTAAAATGAGACCAAGAGCATAATAAAATATTTACTGGTTTTCAAATTGTCAATGTCAATAACAATTTATCAAAAAGAGTATGGAAGTCTGAATAGGTCGAACGTGGATCCGACGAGCTTCTGTCTTGTGTCAACGTTGTATTGGACATGCATCTACATTTTTTATGATAATTCGAAGACCAGTAAATATTTTATTATGTTTTTCGTCTCATTTTAACGAGTAGATTTCAGGCTTTAATTTAGCAAAGCTTCAATTTTTTCATTCACTTCCCTAGTGCATGTGAAAATGTAGGGCTCAATCGACGCATAATTATGAAATGCGGTGTAATAAAATCACATTTTTCTTTAAAAAATTTTAAAAGCATTTCAGGTAGCACAGTGTATTTTAATTATTTTTGATGGTGAAGTTGCTTACATTCAATAATACTTGATTGCATTACAAAAATAGGGCGTTGTTTCTCAAGTGACCCACTCACAAAGCCAAAGTTGTCCGATCTAAGTTAAACTTAGGCAAAGTATTGTGCTATTGGATAGTATTTTATGGGGGGAAAATGTTGTCATTCGGATATTTATTTACCGAGCGGGAGGGGGTGAAAGTTTTGGGTGTTTCGTAGATATCTACCATTTCGGCGACTTTTAACTCTTCTAATAGCTATGACAACAATTTTGTCTAGTACAGTTTCGATTTTCAAAAGATACAAAAGAAAGTAAGGCAGGTTGTTTTGCTTTTTTGTTTTTCTTAAAAGACGGGTAAGGTTTTTTTTATAAGACCATATAGATTAGAAAGTAGGATTTAAATGCTTAATTTATGAAAATAAGCGTTGAGTACTCCGGTACGTTCATAACGCTGACTCCCAAGCTTCGCCCGTAGCTAAACATGGTATACCTTCATTGGATTGCTTTTAGGAAAAATAATAATACTATATGCTCGTGTAAATGAGCTTTCCTCACATGACGTATATGTATTTTCGGAAGTCACTTGTTCTACATTTGTTTTTCGTCAGATTATTATAGGAAACAATTGAAGACCACGGTCATCAGAGAAATGAGTTTCAAATTTTATCAGCTAGATGGAAAAGCACCAAAAATTCTTAAAAGTGACGACAAAAATCTACGGTATAAGACCAGCATTAATCATTATTATATTTTATTATAAATTTGGATTTCAAAACGGTGTCATTTTGTAGTTTAGTTATATGATTTTTTATTTATATTATCGAAATAATTTTAAGATAAAATAGTATTCGTAAAAAACAATAAGCCGTCGCGGGACGCGTGGCAGATGTGAAACATCGAAACTCATTTTGTAATATATATATATATATATATATATATATAACTTTCGTGAACAGCTACACGATAAGAGGATGCACGGCATATTCCATAGAAATGTGAAGGATCAGTCAATGTCGTGTGAGCTAACTTTTGCTTTCCTTAAATCAATTGTCGAGAATGAGAAGTGCCGCATATACTGGAATTTTATATTCTCGACAATTGATTCTGTTGCACACTCGAGGCCTAACATAGTTCTCCTTGACTTCGAGAAGCGAACCATGTTCGTTATCGAATTTTCTGCACCAGCTGACAAAAACATCATAGCCAAGGAGAATGAAAAGAAAGAGAGGTATAGAGAACTTGTAAGGGAGTTCTGACGATTGTGCACAGAATATTCTGTTAAATTTACCGTCCTTATCGGCGCTCTTAGAGGTGTCAACCTTTCACTGGTTAATAGCGTGAAAAGCATCCCTGCATGTGAACAAATGCTAAAACACTTGCGTGGAAAATGCAGGAGGCAGTCGTACTTATGTCGCTCCGTGTCCTCAGGATGCTCGGGACTTTTTCCGGATCGTCGTATTGTTTCCGTCCGCGGCGCGTGTGTGTAGTCAGACGGTATCGGCCGTCGTGTGCACGCTGCCATCGTGAGTATCGCCACGCAACAGCTGCTCTCACACCCGTAGCGCCGCATTAAATATTTCACATTAAAAAAAACAGTGTTCGAACTTAGATACCATACCCACCCGATGCTTTTTTCAACCCAGTTTTATTCTGGCTATGATCCTTGAAAAAGTTGAAAATAATAAAAAAAATGCTTTAGCAAATGCATCCAATCCTTTCAATAAGAAGAACCATTACAAGACGCTGAATACACACCGTATTTCTGAAAGATTACGATCGCAATTTCCTACACGATTTGAAGAACTAAAAATTTGTGTTTTATGTAGGAAAGAGCTCAGTCAACTGAATGAAATACTAGCATAAAATTTAGATGACACCGATCAGCCTTGTAATGATGTTCTTGCAGGTGAAAACGTTGATGACGTTGAAACTAATGAAATCATCACGCAGTGAAAAGTACCATAAGGCTGCAGTTGTAATTCTTGATCAAATCAAAGAAAAGTTTAAATCATCAACGAGTAGAGCTCAGAAAATACAACTTCTCACACTTGCTCTAAAGACTTCGAGTTTATACTTCCCAAAAGGGAAGAAACGAAACGTAGGAAATGAAGTGAACACAACTGCCATTAAAAAAAGCTAAAGGCGGAAAGAAAGACAGCAGACAATACATTAGCATAAAAAGACTCTGAGATTCAATTTTACTTAATCCATACAAACAATTTTTGGACCCGACCTCTTATTCAATAACTTGATTTTTCAAAATTAAAATTTTTTCCTCCAAATTTATCAGAGAAAAATAATGAAGAAATTTAAATAATGGTAGTCTTAGCCCTGGAAAATGAAGAAAGCCATCAAATATATACTATGATATATTATTAACTTTTTGTAAAAACAACACGTAGGCACCACGATACGCTGCGGGGCTCGTAAAGCCAGCGTCATGCGTGTACCGTAGTACTCAACACTTATTTTCATAAATTAAACATTTAAATCTTACTTTGTAATCTACATAGTTTTATAGAAAAAAAACCTAAGCTTTCTTTAAGGGCAAAAAAAGCAAATAAAACCTGCCTTACTTCCAAAAAAGTAAAAAATTGTGTTTGACCTTAATTTTTGATCGTCAAATATTTATTTGTTACAAAAATGCGTAAGACCAATCGAAAGGGCGTGAAAACCCCTATCATATTGTACTAAAAATTTCTTTAGTAATCGCTATGAGAGTAGTTAAAAATCACCGAAATAGACCATATCAATGGAAATCCCAAAACTGTCACCCCCCTCTCCCTCGGTCAATAATTATCCGCATGACCAAATTTTTTTCCTAGAAACTACTATTCAATATCACAATACTGCCTAATTTTAACTAAGCTCGGACAACTTTGACTTTTTGAGTGGGTCACGTCAGAAATAACGCCCCAAATGCGTCTGTGACTGATAATACACAACGGGTTATCCCCATGCAGAATATTAAAAAAAATCCAACTCTTGACAAAAACGCCTTCGACATATTCTACAGTTCAAACTAACAAGATATATAAGTGACAATTTTATGAAAAATGAGTTTTTGGTATCGTTGGATTCGTAAGAAAAGGCTGCATCTAACTGTTAATGTAAATTATTATTTAATCATATTTATTGCAAAAAACGGTTGTTTACAAATGAGAAAAGTTTAAAATTCAACATAAAAAGATACACAAAGCACTTTACGTGTCGTAAAATTTGTAAAAGGCATGTATTAGGTGATCAGCATACATATGAAGAAGAACCTAAAGAATTTTCTGTTATTTGTTGCCGTGTGAAAGTGGCCTACTGCGGAGCGAATTCATCAACTAAAAGAATCGAAGAGGCATAACTCGTTCCGGTAGGTTCGGGCCAGTCGCTGAATAGTATGTTTTGATGTTGTATTTTGAGGCTCTGCTCGAGCTCTTCGACAAAGGCATCGTGCGCAAGTGACTGTTTTTTTTTTGACTTGTATTTTTGACTTTCTGCCACTAGAAAAAAATCGTAATTCAGTTTTCTAATAGATATTGTTAAGCGAACAGTTTTTCCAATTTTCTCAGTTCGAGTGAGATTAGACTTATGTATCTTTACAGTTAGCACGGCAGTATAGAGCTGTAACCATCTTAAGTCTGAGGAAAAACTGACCTTCCTCTATTTTTGATTTATAATAATAGTCGGTCGGACTGCAATTTATAGGTTCAGGATTCGATCCCTGAGTCGGTACCTCTGAAAATTTTTCTGGAAATGCGTCCGAGGCTGATGATATATACCAGGACGTCGCCGTGCAGACTGTTCAAAAATCCAACTCTTTAACAAAAATGCCTTCCGACATATTGGGCTGTAAACATCTTAATCCTAGGAGAAAGATTATCTTCCTCATTTGTTTTATGATTGGACTGTGAACATATTAAGTCTGATAGAAAAATGAGCTCTTATTTTTATATAATAATAATAAGAAACAACGGCTGTAAAAGACGGAACTCAAAACTATACCCTACACCTAATTTTCTGCCTACTACAACACCTTCGCCAAAGATTTTAAGCACCGTATTACATTCATAAAATCTTTATCTTATCAGGCACTTCACCTTACTCCGTGGCTACAAATGAAACCCGTGTTTACCCGAGGAAAAGTTATAAAGAAAAACACAAAATTATAGAGACAGTAGATGCTTTCCATTTCAATTCAACCGGGCCATTCGGAATATGTTTTTCTTTTTTGATGAAATTTAAATATGTTGTTCTTTGTTAGAAATAATTGGACACGTGTTTTTTTGTTTGCCTCAAAAAAATTTTTTCTCGATTTTATCGGCAATTTTATTTTTCAGGTGAAAATCGATTTTTTACATAATTTGCGGGATTTTTTTTTAATCGTCAGTAACCTTGTCAAAAATTACCCGATTTAAATGATTATTACTTCTAAATGTTCGTTATGACTTGCACTTTAATAAAAATGTATAAACAATTGACATTAATTAGTGAATAAATTTTTATTTTGCAATAAGCAAAAAGTGTAATTTTTTTTTCAAAATTCAATATCTCAAAAAGGGCAATTTTTTTTTAAACTTTTTATATCGAAAGAACGACTTAAACTTTAACTTGGCTAATTGCCTAGTAGCTAAATTTTGTTGTTTCCGAGCTTTGAATTTTTGAATGAAACATGTGTTTTTTCGCTAAAACGTTCAGTTTGCGCAATAAATATCGACTGTAATTGTTTAAATTGTATAAAGTAACACAACATTAATCAGGCAATATTGGTCAATTATAGGTGGGTGCTAGATTGCTGGGAAGTACCGAATCCATAACATAGATTAATAAGAAATTTATTTATAATTTGATACAGAATGAGCGTACAGAAATTCAAAGTATTTACGTGTAAGACCTTTTTTTTACTAATTTAACACTATGAACTTGATTATTATAATCATAATCTAGCTAGATGAAAAATAGAACTCACTAAATCATGGAAATCTCAACCAACTAGCCCGTATGACTCACTTTACGATTTTCCACGGATGTTCATAAGTTGTCGCTGTGTAAACGTTATTGTTATTATTTTTTATAAGTTTGATCTTCCAGATGTGCGTGTATCGAAATACCTTTGTATGCCGGTGTATTCTTCCACCTTTTTTTTCTTCTTTTCTCGAAAACCTTCCAATTCAACAACGTCTCCCTAAAAATGTTTGATATTCGGGGTTATTTGTTGAACTATTTCAATAAACGTCTTTGCCGATTGAATGTATTGAGTTTCATCTACCTATTGCCCTATTGCCGTGACCCGTCGCACGCCGTATTGCCGTGACCCGTCGCAGAAAACAACCACTTAATTTCGAGCTTGACTGTTTTAAATTCACTCAATTGATACCGATTTTTGAAATAACTAGCGGCGCTATCAGAAATTAGCGTCATACTTTGCCTTATAATATCCGGAAATCGTTGTTTAATAACATTTACAATGTTTTTAATCTCGAGCAAAGCATGCGCAGAGTCATGTGATAAATCATCGCTAATTACAACATAGCTTTCAGTGTTTTGGCCAAAATAACATACTGCATTGAAAATAGAAACTTGTTTCGATTTCCAATGGTACGATTGTACTTCATTTTTGACGATATATAATCCTAATTCTTTTGAATGCACAATAACATAATTACTACATGCCTTTGCATCCTTGTTTTGATAATGTTACAATTAAGGATTGTTGCATTAAGGAATCGTCTCACAAATCTTCATAAAAAATACACTGCGTTGAAAAATTCATTGAAGAGTAAAACAACTTCTCAAATTAATAAGGATGAGAAAATCGCCGCCTTTAAAGAGTACTGCTCTGAATTATTTAACATAGCCGCTGCTAAGTGCGTTGACTTGTCTAGGTGCTCCTGTCTCAAGGAAAAGAAGGTTCCAGCCGTAGAGCATGCCTTCTATCTATCCGGAAATCCTGACGGAAGTTTATAAGTGTACTTTAGAAAAAATAATTCAGGTTAAAATTGTTTATTTAACAGTAGTTATTTAGAGTTTTAGATTTTGCTTTCTCTTTAAGGAAAGGTTACAATTCTTATTTATTCCTAATGATCAAGACCTTATTTTATTCTTTGAAGGATTCTCCACAATTCTATTTGGGTGATGTTAATTAAAATTTAAACTATTATTGTTTATAACAATAATAACTGTATGATTTCTCAATTTTTTTAAATAAAATCAACCCAAATAGAAATGAAGAGAATCCTTCGAAGAATAAAATGCGGTCTTGATTGAATTTTTTTGCAAAATAAGTTTCAAATTCTGAAAAAGCATTTGCATTTGTGCATTAATGGATTAAGAAGAGAAGTATTACATGTATAAGATCAGAAATTACAAAAAATGAATGAATACGTTGCATGGGGGTTAAGTACAGCAGGTCCCATTGACACCCTGTGGCATACAAACTTTTTATCACTATAGTAAAAAATTCGATTTCGAGGAAATCCTTTTAGCATGATAATTGCTTTAAAAATAATTTTTGGGCCAATAAAAGCATATTGCCTCGAATCTGAATTTACTGCAGGAATTGATGCCCTGTTACAAGTACGTCCAGCTGTTGTGATAGAAAAGGAAAGCAACTTGCTATATTGGAAGCGTACTATCCTTACAGACTTCGCTGTTGTTCGCAAAAGGCCACCGGCAATTGTGTTGATTGATAGACGGTCATAGCACGTCCAAGTTATTGAGGTGATTGTTCCCCTCGACAGAAACATTCAAGAGGGCTGTACGACCAAGATTCAGAAGTAGCCCACTAAGGCAAGAAATTAGGCCCGGATTGGTAAAGTGGGATTTCGGGAGGTGATTTATTTATTTAATAAAACCAAGTATTTTAGCCGTTTCTCGGGTCAATTTTGTATTTCAAACCGGCCCTATAAGAAGTCGTCAGGGTGTGGCAATTGCAATATTTTATAATTCATCCTCGTGATTTCAGCCATGCCTAACGTCCACACGAGGCTAAAGATTCATCTGAAGAACCTAGGAGTTGATAGGGTGCTAGCTGCCGTCCTAAAGACAGTTTTACTTAACACCTGCAGCCCAATTGGAAGCTTCGAACTACCAATTATAACGCTGCTATATGAAACTTTAATGTGTTTGGTGTTTCTCTGATATTTATGTGTATTGTCTTTTTCATGTATTTTATTCCCTATCTGACCACTGTACTTAACATTGTCCGTACAGTGGCCTTAACACCAGGTCCTCTAGTAACATGTGGTGGCATATTTTCTTCAATTACCATAATATTAATATGTAAATGGCCGCGGGGGAAATCAGTCCACTTTTGTGAATTATCCATAATAGCGATTTAGAAGTTTCGGTCGTTTACATATGTGACTCAAATATAAAAAAAGGTAATCTGTGATATATTCCTGTTGTTAACCTCTGTATTTGGTAATGTAAACGGACTTCAATGAGCCATGTTTAATATATAAATTAATATTAAGGTCATGTGTTACTTATCTACGTCATTCGATTCCTACCATACCGGCAATTTTTCGCAACAACTTACGTTTACACGAGTTAGATAACGATGTACCCATTTTTGAAAACTAAATGAAAAGTACTAAGAAACATTTATATACTACTAAATTTTTGAAATTGCAAAATTTCTAAACCTTTTATTTAATTTACCAATTGGGGAACTCGATATCTCAATTCGTGTTGACGTAAGTTATTGAGAAAAAATGTCGGTATAGTATGTATCGTATGGTGTAAGTATCAGTTGGCTTTAAGGGAAATAGAAAGAATGGTATCGACTTTTCTCGATATACCCCGTTATATCTGCAGAAACGTTATCAGCATCGATTTTTTTATTGTTTTAATGCGGTTTAGAAGAGCATGCGTAGTATTATCTTAAACTGAACCAGTGAGAGTCACTGATTGAAATAACCAGAAGTGGGTAACTAGTATCTTTTAGGGCGGGGTGATCCACTTGTATATATAAAGTGTCAGATGGTTATCCAGCAGAATAAATTTATCGGCCGGTTTATCTGACAGATAATGATTCAATGTTGATCCACTGTATTTCATGTGCTGGATAGTTATCCTTCAGTTATATAAGGAGATATAGGGAATGCTAGCACTTTTCGCGTTGTTAAGTCACTGGCACTTCTGTGACGCTGACGCTCCCCAAAAATAACGTCAACGTTATATAACACTTTGTTGTTGCTTTAAATCTGTGATATTATAAATTTTTTTTAATTCGTGGGCTTATGAAAAATTTCCTCCGAAAACAATACCAACGAAATTTTATTTAAAAATTGGAGTTTTTTATTTCGCAACTTTTACTTACTGTCTTCTTTTTATTTTATATTTAATTTTTCATCCTGTAATGTAAAAAGAAAAACTAAGAACTTTTTCTGTATTTCGTGCTTATCTGCTAGATAGATCCGTTATTGGCACGGCCGATAGTCAACTGACTGGTAACTCCCGCTTTATCTCTCAGATAGCGCTATCCAACCTTGCATCTCCTCTACCTTCTTATTATTATCTTCCTGCTGCTCTAGTTTTTGTTCCAGTGACTGCATCCTCTTTTCTAACTGTTCCCTCAAACAATCTCTTACACCCAAACCCTTCTATGCACTTCAGCAATCCACTCACCACAAATTTCACCACAATTTTAAAAAAATTGCAGCATAAATAACTCCCACTACTGTACACGTTCATTCCGGAAACGGAAGTCTCCCTCTTTCAAGTCAGGATTATAATGACTTAGGAAAAATTTTGTTCTAAAAATCTGAAAGGTCATTTTTCGTTTCTTCCAATTTAGAATTATATTTAATATTGCTTCGTAAATTTCCCTGTCCCAAATTAGAAATGATAATTTTTCTCGCAAATTTCCTATTGCAACTTAATATTATTATATTTTTCTCAAGAATTCCCTGAACAACTTAAAATTATTGTTCTCAGAAATTCTGTGATAAAAACCAGAACAATAATAGTTATACTATTCTTATTTCGCGCTCCGGAACTATGTTATGATATTTTTAGCATTACTTTATTCATGTGAAATAAAACTTTACTTACAGGATCGTCGACGTTGGCAAAAATTAAGTTCGGAACTTGAAATAGTTTTCTGCAATTCACAAGAAATGTATGTCTTGGGCCTAGTTTCGTGAAAATACGTTCCACAGAAGATGTACTGAGAACTCTAAAAGATTCTTCGTCAAATTCTTTTTCTGGAAAATGACACATATTTGAAAAATTCAAATAAACTTTTTTTTAACGTGAATCTTTAGTTTAAAATTCTGTTTTCTGTACAAAACACATTATTTGGAAAGCTTTTTTTGTTTTTAACATTTTTTTGAAGTTAGGTTAGCAGTAAAACCGGCATAACTAACCTTCGAATGCTGGAATGTACTTCTCCAAATTCCATTGCTTGAGTAAGCTGTGTAAAAAGGGACCAGCCATTTTACTAGTTTTTATTTTTATGCAATGATTAAAGAACTAAAAACTATTTGCACGTTCCAAACTGAACAATTGAATTAGCACTATCGGATGGACGACATGAGCGGACCCGCGAAACGGCGCAGTAGAATTATTTGAACTTAACTCGCAAACGGGTTAAGAAGGGTGAAGGACCTCGTTCTAAATTTTAATTATGCATTATAAAATTCTCCTTTTACTTACATTCTTTCATAAAATTATCACCCGCTGCACTCAAATTCACTTCAACTTCGACCGCCATTTTAACCTATTTCAAATATATTCGCAGATATTTTCATTTTAGCTAATACAGTAAAATTATATTCACGACATCTGGCGAACAATATCCTACTGTAGGAGTGTATACCTAGATGTTTTAGTTAATTCTACGATATTGATAGAATACAGAATCTATTAAAAAGAAGAATTTCATTGATTTACCTTTTTTGCGAAAAGTGGTGTTTTACACGAACAGTTTAAATACTGTAACTAAAAGTTTTACTTAATCTGCACGAACATATCTTTTGATTTGAATATATTCTTGAATTCGTCGTTCGCCTAAACCATTTTTTCCCGTGTAGACTTGTTTACTCATTATAAGTGGTTTAGACGTGATGTTCTTCGAAGAAATGTTTAAAAAACATAGATTTTTTTGCACCACGAACATCTATCTAATCATGTCTACATTTTTAAATTCTGGAATTTTACTTAATGTCTTCA
The DNA here is from genome assembly GCA_010014905.2 of Druon quercuslanigerum. NCBI lineage: Eukaryota > Metazoa > Arthropoda > Insecta > Hymenoptera > Cynipidae > Druon > Druon quercuslanigerum. The sequence goes on along the minus strand of JAAAKG020135953.1, from coordinate 2,088 downwards.
AAAACGTTTTAAAGTAAAAGTCTATCGAATTATCGACAAATTTGAGAAAGTTAATTTTTTTTCTCATTATGAGGTAATTTTTGCAGTTGTTTTCATTGCCCAAGATACCGCTGTTATTTGTGAAACGATTAAATTTGTATTTGTAACCACACTTTTCGGGGGTGGTTATTGTCCTCTAAAAACCATTTTGGACACGTTAGAAAAAATACTTGTTGCTTAGTTTTTCGAGTACTAAAACACATTTCAGTTCGAAGAAAATCGGAGAGGACACATACCTAGGATCTCTTTTAGTGATGCAATAACGATATTTTCGATATCGATATAGCGGACGTGGAGTTATTGATTTTGGTTTAGAAATAGCAATATTCCGATATTTTGGTATCAAAAACATATAAGTGAAAGAAAGAGAGCGAGAGAGACGGAGAGTGGGATATTTCCGATATTGATATATCGAGCGTGAAGATTATTTTTTTTTAAGCTGTTCTCCGGTGAACCCGGCTTTTCATCATCAGCCACGGACTAAGTCAAGTCCCTGATAAGATGAGGATATTACGAAATAATTTAATACGGTATTTTGAATATTTTGCGACGATATTGTAGTACAGTGGAACCTCGTTCGTGTCGCTTTCGACTTCGTGTCGTAGTTACCTGACCCCTCGAAACCTTGCTCGTGAGTGCAAATTACGTTAAAAAGTTGTACGCGCACCACAATCTAGTGATGTTCCTAATACTGTTTAGTCATGTCAAGTATATATCAGTGATATGTAGGTTATAAGTTAAATTTATCATTATTCATGTATATATTGATAATATATTTGATAATTTGGTGATAATAGGCTTCACATGGTAAGTTTTTAATATAATTACAAAGTATCTGTAGTGTATAGTTTTGACTGATAGGGAAAAGTAAACATTATCGTCAACGATGATTTTTAACGTAAATGGACATTGATTTGGCCAGCAGAATAGTATTAATAAATTTACTGAGTGATGTATTCTGATTATTTACTTTCGTTCAAGTATGTAAATCGATATGATAACCTCACGAAGTCGTTATTAAGTGAGGTTATGTTTCACATCCGAGCCGGTTTATCCTTTTTTTGTGCAAGTTTTTCATATTTTTATAACTTACTGTGTATAACCTAATATTATGTAAATAACTGTGCTATCTTAAATATTCGTAGTATATACTTCGTTATTGTCCTATTGATTGTGAAATAGATACATTTCTATCGACTTTTAAGGGGAGAGTCTGGTCCAGCTGATTGAAAAAATCGACTTGTTTTTTAATCCTTAAAATATTCCAATACACATGCAGAACAAGTTTCCAAAGTTATAGTTTCAAATTCAAACTTAAACCGTAGTTAGGAGCCGTGCGCGCCCAGCAGGTGGAACGGACGCTTTATAAAAGCGAAACCTTAGCTCCGTTCAGCTGGCATCTCCACAACGGAAAATCAATATTTTTTATATGCCATAATTTCGGGCTAATTATGGGCTAGTTTTGGGCCGGAATGCCGATTTTTGGGAGATTTTATTTTTCTCAAAAATCATAATTTTGGTGGAGGTGCTGAGTGCTCGAGCAGCTAGCACCTCCAGTATATAAAAGCATTAAAAATTGAAAATCTAATCCTACCTGATTTTCGGGCTTTTTTTGACTCTTAAAATGCGCAGAAATGCATTTCCCAAAATCAACCCCTAACGCTGACAACCACCCCTCAATTTTGAAAAATAATTTTTTGACAAAACAAACTACAGCAGAATTTAGGGCTATTGTCGGGCTCTTCAAATACGCAAAAATCAATTTCCCAGAATGAACCCTTATCACTGACAACCACCTCTCAATATTCAAAAATAATATTAGGACAAAACAAATTACACCAGAATAATGGGCTAATTATGGGCTTATTTTGGACAGTAATGCTGATTTTTGGGCTCTTTTAGTTTGTTCAAAAATCAAAATTTTGGGGCTATTTTCGGGTTCCTAAAAGTTTAAGAAACTTAATTCTAAAAAACAAAACAATATGCAACATTGTATTGAATGATGAGAGAATTGAACAAGTTGATAAATTCGTATACCTTGGTAGCTTA